>JAOWBN010202703.1:0-14610 GCA_028565015.1 Pinguicula moranensis | reverse complement strand
GTCGTATTCGGATTCGTTCGTACTCAGTTTTTATCTATATTGGTTAGTTAGATCCGTTCTAATTAGCCAGGTCATCAGTGAAAAATACGAAGATCGTGTTTGGTACACATTTTTTCGTGGGGTTTGAGATGGCTCCAAAAATACGATCTCTGTGTCATAGCAGTGATAACTCTTTGATAACGTTGGTCCATTTTTGTAGAGTGAAATTCCTGAAATACCCCCATCCACACTTTAAAAATCAAAACCCTAACTTCTCGCCACAATTTTCATTCTGAAATACGAGAAGCGTCGCGAGGAAGATGGTAAAATCCGCTTCGAGTGCCCGTTCGCATCGCAATTGCTCACTACCGACCAGATTTTCTCTACGAGTTTACTCCCGAATGTGGGAGCAAGGCAAGTCCTACTCCCTGAGGTCGACCGGTTCTGTTTCGTCAGTGCAAAATCCAGTCCCCCACCCGAACCATTTTCAAGCGGAACATGCGCCAACAACCCTAAACCCTAAACCTAAACCCTAAACCCTATCATCATCGACGGCGATTTTCCCCCAATATCGCAAATACCGCCCAGTTTCGAGTTTGTGTACGTGACGCTACAAAGGAAGAAAGGTGGAACTAAGAAGGAATATTTCCATAATTACAAGAAGAAAATTAAGATGTATAGTGACCAAATAGGAAATAAAAAATTATAAAATTAAATATAGAATTAAATTGAACTGCGGAAAAAAAGAATAGCACACAGGTTTTGCTGAAATTTAATGAGACAAAATTACTCCTAACATGTTTCGGGTGGCCAAAACACACAAGATCAAATTAAAGTCCTTAGTTTGAATTTATGCTAATAGGAAAGTGTTAATTTTTTCATCTACCACACTGAACATGTAATTAAAATTGTAAATCTATAGCATGCTGAACACATAGCATATAAATTCATCCTTGTTATAATAAAATTCTAACGAGATGTGTTATAAATTTTAATATAACTTCTAAGTATATAAACACCATAATCCGCTCCTAAGAACTCCTTTTTTTCAAAGAAAGCTTCAACAGTGTTTAGACGAAGTATGCTCCCAATTTCGTAACTAAAGAGACAATTAGTCTTGGGTATGAACAAGCATTTTTGACTCGTACAAAACCTACAAGTTGAAAATCCAAATGTTAGTGTAGAATATGTAGCATAAAATCCAAACTGCAAAGAACATAAAATCTCGAACAATGTGTGATACAACCACCCTACTCAAGGTTAGGAGTAAATAACTTATTATCCTTGCATCGTTAATGATCGCGCCATGAGAGTTCTGAAAGAGAATGTCATCTTTGGATCAAAAGAGGTGAAGAAAGAATTTATTCTGAATTTTTCCTCAAAAAATTACATAACTGTATGGACTTCCCAACAAGAAGAACTCAAACCAAAACTAAAGAGGGGAACCTAAATTTCGACCACCACTCAAACTCTCCCCTCTACTACGTACATTGGCCCCTATTTATAGAATTCCTCCAAGGCTAGGTGATAAAGATGAGAATTTCAATACAATTTGAAGATAAAGTCTACATAATAATCAAAATCCTGAATTTTAGGCTTTGATGCCAATATTCATCTTCCTCCTCAAGTCTTTGGATATGTGAGCCTTAAAAATGCTATCTTTGTTAAGATCATCAAGTTGCCTCATGTTTATCTGGATCCAATTCGAAATCTTTGGCATTTGCTGATTCATTGAACCTGGACAGTTTCTTATTACCGACTTCAAAGTGATTTTTTGCCTATGTTTGAGCCGAATTACGAGCGGGTTTCTTCTACAAAGTTGTGATACGTTGTTTGGGGTTTTCATTGGTATATAGCACATCCCAATCTGATCTTTGGATATAAACCTATGGCCCACCAACCTAGACTGCGCAGAACAGAATAGTTACTGAACAGTTTTACTAATTGAAGTTCATGCTCGATTTTGTCCACTTTATAATCCGAATCAGGTAACGTGTTTCATGAAAGTTGTAGTTATGTTTCCAAGATTTTCAGGCATATCTTGTACATTCATATTAAACACTCCTGTCTCAAGTTCTGATGTTTTGAAGTTGGACATTAATCACTGAAAATTCTGTTCGTACTTCACTCGAAAATCGTCAATTTCATCCAATGACCATTACCTGCACATAGAACACTACAAAAGCATAAATCATGCCATAAAAATATTAGATCCTATCTAAATAAGTGTAAATCACACAAAACCATCATGAAATCGTCTAAGCAAAGATGCACTATTTGATTCACATCAATTATTGCAAAATACTTTGGAACACGGCACCCAAATGATGACTAGGGATATATTCCTGAAGCCCGCTTGGGCACACGATGGTGGAAGGACTTGAGAAAATTAATATGTAATGAGCCTTGGTTTGTGGATAGAGTACAAAGAGTGATGGGTCATGGGGCAAATACAAGGTTTTGGGAAGATGATTGGCTGGGAACTGGAAAACTGTCCAACCGTGATAGACGCTTGTACCTGAAGGTTGCGTACAAAAGAATCTCAGTTGTAGATGAATGGCAATTAGAAGATGGTCATCGTTGTCTCAACTGGTTTTGGTACAGCCCATTGAGCAGGCGTGAGTTGGCTCTTGTGCGAGACTTAGAGCGTGAACTGATATATGCAGCCCCGACTGGTGGACCGGATTCGTGGCGTTGGCTAGACTTCCCGACAGGGGCTTATTCTGTCCGAAGTGGCTACATGGTATTATACATGTAAAATACAAACAGACAGCAAGCTTCGCTGGATCTAGTCCACATATGGGGCAAGAGATCACCATTCAAGGTTATGGCCTTTTGTTGGAAAGTTCTACAACTTAGAATTCCTACAACGGATAATTTATTGTTGAGAGGTATCACCCTTTCTGAACATGAATGTTTATGTGACTTCTGCAAATCCGAACCAGAATGTGTCTCTCATCTATTCTGGTCTTGTGATCTATCTTACTCCATCTGGTCATCTGTATATAGATGGTTTGATCTCAAATATGTGGGACATAATCAACCCCTATCTCACTTTTGGGCACATATGGGTCTTGCACCTCACCGGTCGGTCCTTGAGCTGTGGAAATCCATATGGCATTGTACAGCTTGGTCCTTGCGGAATGTGAGAAATGATAGAAGATTCAGGAACAAAACTTTTGATCATATGTTGGTCATGGAAAGAATTCAGGTGCAATCATGGAATTGGCACAAGGCATTCGAGAAAGTCCCGGCGGTGATATCACTATCGGATTGGATAAGACACCCGAGACTCTATATAAGCACCTTTTTCCCTCCATAATGTATTGTGTTTTATTTTGGGATGATTGGCTCACATAGTTTGAGCAATCATGACCTTCTCTTGTACCTGTTTTCCTGATTTAATTAATTAATACTTATCAAAAAACAAATATTTATGATTATTAACTAACAATCATTACGAAAAAAGAATTCATGTGAAATTCATGCGAATAATTAACGTAACATAATGAATTCACATAACAAAACAGTGAATATAGTTTGTTTCTATCGAATTTGAATTTGATAGAAACGAATTCGAAAGAAAACGAGAGAAACAAATTCTTACGAATTCGATAGAAATGAATGCATGAATTTTTTTACGAATAATCGTTCGAGCATAATCAGATCTGAAACCTAGCTCTGATATCATTGTAGATCTAATTCTAAACTGTTTGAACGGATCTGACGAATAAATTAAATACGACAATGTATTCGTACCTCTAATACGGAAGTGTGTAGAACCGTAATCTTCCGACTGATTGTATCACAAACATGAATCACGAGTCTACCAGAGTCTCCTGGTAATCCACGTACTCAAATATCCGCCTTCACAGATAATAAGACAGCTAGTCGAGAGAGAAACTATATATTTCTTTCTGGGTCTCAATACATGAGAATAATTGTGTGTGTTGAATAGACATTTGATACATCCTATTTATAGGAAAATATTAGAGACCAACCTAATTGTAGTGGTAGAATTTTACACTCTCAATATTAGATAATTAATAAATAATTATTCTAATTAATTTAATTAGACTAAAAACATATTTTGTATAACATATTTGATTCCTCACAGTTTAGTGCATATGGTTGGGTAGAAATCAAGCTCATTTTGTAATTGTCGTCAAGCTCTGCACATGGGCTACTCTCCAAGCTCACGGATTAGTGAATGTTCAATTCAATTCACCTATGCAGATTTGGATTAGAGCTCCAATTTTTTGTATGAATCTCACAACTTAGAACGTTGTTTAGATGTGGTAGCGGATGAATCGACCTTAAGTGTAAAAATAACAGAGGAACAGTCTATATCTTCTAGACGAGTCTGGACTTTGTGCCAAGGGGTAATAAAATAGAAACAAATATGGAAGCCACGGGAAGTGGATTTTCCGGCCCTGGGTGGGAACTTGAAAGTGAAAAATCCGAAGCCGGGTGATAACAGTATGGTGGAGAAGGATAGTGATCAAGCTGCTGCTAATGAACGCCGGACAGTGACTTTGGCTGGAAACTCCATAGCACGGTCTCCACATAAGGCTACAAAATTGCAGAGTCCCTGCTCTGATTCAACAACCGAGGTGGGTACAACAATATCTCCTATCACACTTTCAGAAAACAAAAAGGTTGAATATGAAGAGAAGAATGCTTGTGGGTCAGAGTTTGCACAAATTGGGCAAACGTGTCTGGAACAGGAAAGTCAAAGGGGACAATCTGTGGATTACACTTTGGGAGGGAACCGAGATGAGGCTGAAAGTAGCGGACCGAAGTATGTGGGCCAATTTACAGCATTACTAGCCTAGCAACACAAAAATTTAGACGTGCAGAACAATTGGCTATTGGTTCGAAAATTTAATGAGGATGAAACTCCGACAAAAACTTCGCCTCTGAGTATTAGAAATGCAGTCATGACGGTAGGCCAGCTTCAAGCAGAATCTCTATCACAAACTTCAGACCCATTTGGCCTCATGTCGTTCATTGTATTATCTCCGCCTTCCCTCGCTAAATTAACAAGTGATGTGTTTGAAAGAGGTAAGACTCTCGTGCAGGCGTCAGATCCTGGAACCAAATTGTGAGAGCATACTCAAAAAATTCAAGAGGCATATGTAAGAATGACACCGTAAAAAACCTTGGACCTAGCCATTGAATTAGGAGTATCTCCTAATACACCTCGCTCTAATTTGGTGCAGAAACTGGAAAACCTGTACGAAGGGGACACAATGGAGTTAAACTGGATGAAGAGGTTGGCATCCCGCAAAAATAAGAGTAAATGAATTTGATCTCATACAATATCAGAGGGTTGGGAACATCGTACAAAAGACGTTAAATATGGAATTTGGTGAGAGAAAAGAATTTAGACTTCATTGGTGTGCAAGAAACGAAGCTGTCTAGTTTAAACCTTCAACTGTGTCAATCAATGTGGCCAAGTGCGGATTTTGATTGGATTAATAGCGATGCAGAAGGGAATGCTGGTGGTTTATTGTGTATGTTGCGGTGTGATGTACTGCAACTAATTAATTCATGGTCAAAACCAGGAATTCTGGGGATTGAAGGTAAGTGGGAAGAGGCTGGGGTATTGGTGAAAATATTGAATGTATACTCTCCATCCCAACTAAGCGGAAAAAGATAGCTCTGGAGCAGAATCGAATATTTGGTTGCGGGAGATGGCGCAGCATGTTGGTGCATTCTAGGGGACTTTAACGCGATATGTAGTCCAGTTGAGAGAAGAAGCAATGTGGCCACATCTTTGGCTGAAATTGAGGAATTCAATGCCTTCATAACATACACTGGGTTGGTAGATTTACCATTGCAAAAATTTAGTTTTACTTCCATATCGCAAGGTGGAGCCTATTGCATCGTTTAGATCGCTTCTTATTGTCTATGCGTTGGATGCAAACTTGGCCAGATTTAATTCAGCGCGGTCTAGATATTGGGGGGTCGGACCATTGACCAATCTTGCTAAAAACTGAAACGCTGAACTGGGGACCAAAGATTATCAGGACCATGAATTGCTGGAGTACTGTGTCTGGATTTGATGAATTCGTAAAGCATGAGCGGTCTAAGTTAGTGGTTCATGGTTACGGTAGTTTTATATTGCAAGAAAAGTTAAGACTTATGCGGTTAAAGTTGACTGAATGGAATAAAAATTCATTTGGGATGGTGGAGAAAAAGATTGAAGTTGAAAAATCTAAACCATGAGGCTTTGATGAGATTACAGAGCATAGGTCTCTAACATATGAGGAAGTAGAACAGAGGCGGAATAGTTGGCTGAGTCTGCAATGTACAAAATCAAGAGTCCTTATTGAGGCAGAAATCTAGAGCATCTTGGATTAAAGAAGGGGATGGTAATAATAGGTTTTTTCACGCTCGTTTAATCAGTAGAAGAAGGAGGAATTATATTGGTGGGTTATACTTAAATGGTAGATGGACAGAAGGGGTCAGGGATGTGAAAGAGGGTATCACTGATCACTTTCAGACACATTTCTCAGTTGAGCAATGGGATAGACCAACACTGGATATACAACCGTTCAACTGTGTAATGGAAGCTGATAATTTGTTTCTTACAGAGCCATTTTCAAAATCTGAAATTAAGATAACGGTGTGGAGTTGTGCAACGAACAAAAGTCCGGGGCTGGATGGTTATAATTTTTATTTCATTCAGTGTTATTGGGACGTTTTGAAGGATGACTTTGTGAGGTTTATACAGGAATTCCACGAGACAAGCAAGCTTATCAAAGGTTTGGCTTCTACTTTTATAACACTTGCGCCAAAGATTGTTTGTCCCTCAAAACTAGAGCACTACCGCCCTATTTCTCTGGTGGGTTGTGGCTACAAATTGTTGTCGAAGTTACTTGCCAATAGATTAAAGACAGTGCTGCCCAAGCCAATAGCAGACAACCAGTCTGCATTCCTTAAAGACCGACAGATTCTAGACGGGATACTTGTGGCCAATGAGGTAATACATGAGGTGAGGAAGAAAAAGGATAGTGCAATGATGTTGAAGGTAGATTTCACAAAGGCGTTCGATAAAGTGGACTGGTCTTATTTGTTATCTATGCTTAAAAGAATGGGCTTCTGTCAAAGATGGTTAAACTGGATGCAAGAATGCATAACAACTTTGTATGCTACCGTAGTGGTGAACGGGAGTAGTGCTGGAGAGTTTAAATTGAGACGAGGGCTGAGGCAAGGGGACCCATTATCCCCCTTCTTATTTTGGTTGCGGTGGAGGGACTGAATCAACTAATCCATCGAGCTATAGCAGTTGGTAAATGGACAGGAATAAAGGTGGGAAGAATGGAGATTACGCACTCGCAGTATGCCGATGATACTTTATTATTTGCAGAAGCAACAACAGAGAACATTTGCACACTGAAGGGAGTGCTACGAGCCTTCGAACTAGTATATGTCCTGTCAACCAACTTCATGAAGAGCAGTCTATATGGCATCAATGTAAAGGCAGAATTGATGGATCAGTTTGGCAGTCTAATGCTTTGTAAGACTGATGTTCTTCCATTCGTGTACCTGGGGCTGCCTATTAGTGATAACCCACACAGGATTAAAATGTGGGATAGAGTGATAGAGACAATCCAAGACATGATACAAAAATGGAGAAATAAAATGCTCAATCTTGCAGAAAGGGTAACTCTGATAAAATCAATTCTTAACAGTCTACCATCCTATTATATTTCTTGTTCAAAGCCCCTGACATAGTGTGCCGGAAAATACAAAGTCTGTTCAGTAAGTTTCTATGGAAACAAAATGGGAAGGATAGACCGATACATTGGATTTCTTGGTCAGATTTATGCAACCAAATGGAAGATGGTGGACTGGGGTTGAGACAAATAAGATGGATGAACCAAGCTCTATTAGGCAAATGGTTATGGAGAATGAGGATTAATCCAAGCAATCTATGGAGTGTAATAATAAGAGCTAAATATTTATAGAAAGAGATCATATGGGGGGAGTGGAATCTGATGACATTATCAGACTCTGTATCCAACTTGTGGAAGGACATTTGGCAATTAGCCTCTGCACAATGGATCACGGCCAGAATGCTCCTTAAGGTTTCTAAAGGAGATAAAGCTCTATTTTGGATGTATAACTGGTCTGGGGAAGGAATATTGGCAACTAGATATGCCAATTTGTATAGGCTAAGTACTCAAAAATCTTACACTGTTGAAGAAATCTTTCACGGGTCAGAGGAACTTTCTGTCTGGTCTCTTACATTCAGAAGATTACTGCGCGTGCATGAAGAGAGTATGCTGCTTGAGCTGATATCTGTTTTAGCTTGAAAAGGTGGTAATGGGGATGAAGAGGATAGTTGGACTTGGACATCAGATTCACAAGGAAGATACACAACTGCCTCAGCTTATGCAGTGTTAGCCGAAGAGCAGAGTTCTCTGCGTCCTGCGAACAGAGTATTGGCCCGGGTTTGGGGAAATTCCCTCCAAAAAAGTGCGGGTTATTTTCTTGGAAGCTGCTACAAAACGGCTATGTACCAATGTTCAATTTTTCACACACAAAAAGTGCGGGTTATTTTTCACACACAAAAACAAAGCGGCTATGTCCCAATGTTCAATTTTTACTATATTATAAGTTCAAAATGATTGTATCGATTCAACAAAGCACAACCTGTGTCTTGATTATCAAGCAAAATTTAAAAATCTTCCTCATAAGATTGAATTCTAATTCTTAACGTGATTTGGTTAAAAAAAATGTCTTACCTATTATAATAGAAACACCCCATGTGACCTCTTTCTCGCTCCCATTCTCTGATTCTCATCCTCATATAGCATAGGAATAGAAGAAAGAGAGAGAACCATGAGATGGAATTTCCGATAGAGATGTTTTGGATCATCTATTACAAAAGAGTAATGCTGGAAAAAATAATAATTAGATTTTGTGAAAGCAAAAGATACCTAACAACATAATTAGTGGTTTGACCTAAAAAGAGAAGAAAATAACAATCATATAATACAAATTAGACTGAGAAAAACTGTCAACATGTTTCATATTTATGGGAAATTTTTAATATTATTAGAATTCTTATAAATATATTGTTGAGTGAAGTACTAAAAATGTTCTTAAATAATTCTGAATTTACTGTTTTGCCATTATAATATGTGAATTTACTGAAATACCCTTATATATATTCTAGAAAATTCATTTATACTGTGAAATTATAAGTTTGCCATTACTTTTGTTATAATCTAAACCGTTGATTGTTTTAATCCTGCGGCTGTTATTTGTTCGACGATTAAGTGGATATTTGATCATGTCCGTACGTTTAATGTTTGATCCTATGGTTGAAATAGAAAGCTTCTCTCGGAAGCTTTATGAGTTTATCTTGATCGTTTATTTGGAAATCCTCCGACGACTCCGGAGAAAGCTTCCTCGAGAAGCTGAAGTTAAAAGGTCGTGGCCGTTGGATCGTCTGACAAGATCCAACCGTTGGTATTTGGCAGCTTAATAGGTGAAATCTTGGCCATTCATATACACTTTAATCTAATGGTTCTACATTTATTTTGGATTGACAAGCTTGAGATCGTTGATCAGATTGAATCCGACAGACGGAATTGAAAGACATATGAAGTATATATGTCTTTCCGTCGAAACACCCGTTAATTTTCTATACATAATTTTTCTCTCTCGGCAATATTTCCTCTTGATTCTCTCTGTGATTTCCAATATTCTAGCCGTTAAATACTTCACTTTTCGACGAATCTCGACTTCTTTACCGTTTTCAATCGGTGCAACCGTCCTATCTCAGGGAGATCTATAATTTCGAACCCATTTTGAGGCGATTCGGAGTGCTACCACTTGGATCTTGACCTTTTCAGTTTGAAGGCTATGTGAAGTTTCTTCTTTAAGCTTTCTGTTGCATGTTAGATTAGTTTTGCTAATTTCTGAAGGTGCATGTTAATTTTTTGTATATTTCTTGTTAAGTATTAGATTAGATATATTGTTTTTAGCTTGTGCATGTCATTTTACAGTTTTCAGAATACTCTATCTTGTAAATTTGTGTAAGTTCTTGGAATTTAATAAAGGTTATAGGAGCATCCGATTACGGAACTCAACGTGGATTAGTCGGGCTAAAGAGACGGTGAATCACTGGCATTAAAACTTGGGATTTATAATATTTTATATTAAATTTGAACTATACTAACTATTTTTTTGAGAATTTTATAAAATACAATCACAAATTCCTAATATATATATATATATAAATTTTAAGTCCGTACAACAAATTTATATTAGTTAAATTTTAACAAATGACTTTCATTCAACCTTTTTACTTCATTCGAAATCGAACAGCAAGAAAAAGAACTTGGCTTCAGAAAGTGAACATGGGCTGTAGGATTCCCTGACCTAAAGGCTAAAGTGCACAGCAGACGACAGCTCCTCTTTTCCTTTTCTTTCCGTACTTTTTGTTTCAATAAAATCAGCAATCAGGGGACGTTCAATTCAAACCCGACAGAGAAATCAAAACGCAATCATAATTTCAACGAAAATTTGAAATTGGCTTGAAAGCACAAATGCCCAGACCAGATCAATTATTTGGAAAATTGACTCAGGATGAACTATCGGATATTGACAATTAGTAAAATACAAAACTATGAACTGACTATTATAGTAAAATAAAATTGAGATATATAGAATGTAATAATTAAATATAATTAAATAATAAAGATTAAAATAACAGATTGTTTTAGCCTTCGTTAATAACGAAAACTCAACTTAGATGATAAAAACTGAAGAACTCAAGAAAACACTAAGAGTAAAGATAATTTTTCTCAACATACAATCCATGCTAGATACACACGTTGGGTTCTTGTTGTTGATGTATGGAGCCTGAAGTTTCAGTCCGCAACTTTTCCCAAATCAATTTTGGAAGAGCACTGTATCAGTAAGTAGTAGAGAACGTGTGTTCCATTAATGAATGGATAAATATATCATTTGATATATGCCTATAAATATTCAAAAATATTTTAGTGTATAAAGAACCCTAA
Source organism: Pinguicula moranensis (assembly GCA_028565015.1). Lineage (NCBI taxonomy): Eukaryota > Viridiplantae > Streptophyta > Magnoliopsida > Lamiales > Lentibulariaceae > Pinguicula > Pinguicula moranensis. The sequence continues at coordinate 3,589 of JAOWBN010202703.1, read as the reverse complement.
CTGCCGTGGAAGTAATTAATTTGGGTGAACAACGTAAATCTATTTTTTATTTCATTTTCACACTTATTTTTGATCGTGTGTGTTGTTCGATCATAACACTCGTGTATAGTCTGCCATCTATTGAACTTTTTTTAAATAATTTCTTTTTTATTTGAGGTTATCCTTTGTATGATGTCAAATCACGTACAAAATAAAACAAATGAAAAATTTCTCCATCCTTAATCTTCTCCATCTACATCATGGATTCTAGAGTGATTCTTTGATTTAATCCATCGGATCCAGGTATTGAACTTTAACTTTTTCAACATTCCTTTCAATCGAAAACGAATACTATTTCTGGATAGCCATAAGTTCCAACATACACTGTTACAAGCTCTTCCACATCTCTTTCGTTGGTCGGTTCGGTGACTCGAGAATGGTGTAATCCAAATCAAGCCATTGGTAGAAAAAATGCATTCCAAGTAATCTTAATTTGTGGGCATGAGGCAAATAGCATGTCGTGAAAGACGCTGGAATAGAAAGAATAAAAAACATAATGCTACAAAAGTTAGAACAATAATAAAATTAAAATAAGACTATAGAATAATATAAGAATAAAATAATAAAGTTCAAATCTAATAATAAAGGAATAACCAAGATATAGAAAATTAGAAAATAAATAAAATTATATATATAAATTCAGTCGAAAGTTTAGAACAATAAATATTACGAGTTCTCCCACAAAAACAATAAATGTTACCTTTAAATAAAATGAGAGCTCATATCATTTACTATTTAACATTTATCCGGTTTCTATTGATTATTATTAAATAAAAAAAATGGGCCCAAAGCCCAAAATTAATCAGAAGATTGGACCAGAAACAAGGAATAATGGCACAAGGCCCATAAGGACGACATGTAGGGAAAACAAAGCCTTTGCTTTGATGTCTCAATGCATTATTCCGACCAGCTGACATAAAATGACGAGGCCCATGCAACTGTATCCTGACAGCAGCTTTGGCACAGTCCTCAACCTGCACAACTTCCACAGGGATGAAAATGCAAGGTAGGATATCCTCGAAGAACTTATCTGTAACTAGGGGACAAATGAATGATATGGGGCAGGCCATTTAGGAAGGCAAATTAGTTATATATACTTCATCTTCTGTGAGGATTGTATAATAACATTTGAGTTGGTTGAATATACTTGTTAATTTGCATGTTGAATTAAGTCATTAACCTGTTTTCATCAATATCATACCCTGATATGTCATTCATTTGTTTCTAGTAGAGCAGCCTTAATAATAATTGAGAGGTTTCGAGTTCGATACACTGATAGAGTGAAGCTCTAAAAATGGGAAAAATGTGTGTGTTTTTGTTAGTGAAGAAGACAAAATGCAAGATAGTGACAGAGACAAGGAGCCACCTACAGCTGCCTAAAATCAAGGATCTTTCAACAAAAATCACCAAATATCAAGGAACAAGATTTGTACAGATTACACTATCAGATCTTATCAAATCCTGGCAATAAATTAGCCATGTATAGTCTATACTCTCAATGTAAAAATCACACCTATATATATATATATATGTATACATACTATACGGATAATTCAATCAAGAACTTACTGATTCTTTGAAATCTTCACTCAACGTTTCTTAAACAATTTCATGGTATCAAAGCCTAAGGGCTAACGCTCATCTTGATCCTCTTCTTCATACGGTGAGTTCCACAGAAGCTGCCTGCATCTTCTTCATTGACCTGTCAACATCATCTCAATCCATGGCCTCATCGATGTTCTCTGCTCCAAGCCTTCCACCTGCGATAATTTCCAAGTGTAACGGCACAAATTACTTAGTTTGGGCTTCGCAGATTATCCTTATTCTACGAAGTAACAATCTTATGAGTATAGTTGATGGCACATAAGTCTCACCTCCAGAGTTTCTGCCAGAAGATGCTGAAGGTGTGAAGAAACCGAATCCAGCATTCTCAGAGTGGAACAGGAAAGATCAATACTGTTTGAGTTGGATCAATTCCACGCTCACTATTTGAATACTGCATCTTGTTTTTCACTTGAAGAGATCTGCTGCTACCTGGGAATTTCTTACCACCTAATATGGTGGAAAATCGAAAACTGCTATTTTCGATCTCAGGCGCAAACTTCAAACATTAGCTCAAGGAGCACAAACATGTGGTGACTATCTTGACTCAGCAAAGGCGATTGTAGCCGAACTCAGAGCCACAGGTTTAGAAGTTTCCGATGATGACCTAATTTCATATGTAGCTGGCGGTCTTCATCAACAATTCGACTTATTTGTAGCAAATATCAACCTGCTACGTGATGACCACCCCATGGAATTCGATAAATTTGAGAAATCGTTGCTTTCCTATGCGTCAAAGTTACCTTCTCTCACTGTTAAACCCGCCGCCTTCTATGGCACGTCTGGAGGAGGAGGACGACGACAGGATCAAGAACACACGCGGAAATAATTTCTCCAATGGGCCATCTCGACATTTCTCCAGTGGGCCGTCTCGACCTAGTCCAAATTCTGGACAAATTTTTAAAAATCAATATGGGCCTAATTCTCATACTGGGCCAAGGCAATCCTATCAGTGAAATAGCCTACCAAATGTTGGGCCCAAAAATTTGGGCCGTCGCGGAGGGAACCAGACTATGGATTCACCTAGGCCCAATGGATCACGTTTTTCTGGTGGACATGATAATCAAGATTCATCCAATAAAACGGATGAATCAGAAAATCCTGTGAAATGCCAAATATGTGATCGATATTATCATACATCACTTGATTGTTATCAACGCATGAATTTTGCTTATCAAGGTCGCCATCCTCCCTCTCAACTAGCTGCTATGGCTGCACAGACGAACTTGGATATTGATGATAGTGTGTGGTTCGTGGACAGCAGTGCAAATCACCACATTGCTTATGATTCGGCTCCTCTTTTGCAGTAGCAACCCTATTCTGGGTCTGATTCGGTAGCCGTAGGTAATGGTACAGGTTTGCAAATTCTAAACACTGGCTCTCTTGCAGTCAAATCAACTACTCGTCCCTTAAAATTGTCTCGTGTACTTCATTGTCCTAATGTCGCTGCCAATTTACTATCTACTCATCAATTTTGTGTTGATAACCATTGCTATTTCATCCTTACAGAATTTGGTTATTTCATTAAAGACAAGAAGACGGTGTAAACACTGATGAAGGGACCCAGTAAAGGAGGAATGTATCCAATCAAGTTTGAAACCGGTTCTCAGAATATCAAGCATGCCTTGGTAGCTAATGTTGGTACCCAACCTACATTTTTCATTTGGCACACTCGTTTAGGACATGCGTCCCCTACTGTTATTCGTCGTCTTATTAATCAGTCTAAATTAAAGTGTTCTAAAAATCAAGTAGAGTCTGTATGTGAATCCTGCCAGCTTGGTAAGGGGAAGCAACTTCCTTTTGAGTCATCTACGAGAGTCACAAAGTGTCCATTAGAACTTGTCCACTCTGATGTTTGGTCAACTTCTGTTTATTCAAATAAAGGTTTTCGATATTATGTGATTTTCATTGATGACTTTACTAGATTTACTTGGCTATATCCACTGAA
>JAOWBN010202702.1:0-26731 GCA_028565015.1 Pinguicula moranensis | reverse complement strand
AGTTTTCTGAAACTGTGTTTGGAAAAGGGAAAAAATTCAACGAATTTTGATGCAACGTCATATTTGTGTTTTAGAAAATAAACCCAAGTCATACGGGTGCAATCATCAATGAATAACACAAAATATTTGAAACCAGCACGACTAATGCATGGAGCAGGTCCCCATACATCAGAGTGAACAATGGAAAAAGGTTCTGATGACTTGGTAGTACTTAATGGAAACGAGTGTCTATGATGTTTAGCTAGGACACATGTGTCACAGACAAAAGTACTTGTTTTTTTAAATAACTGAGGAAATACGAGCTTGAGATACCCTGATGATGGATGTCCCAACCGTCTATGCCAGAGCCATAACTATTGTTCTGAAGTCGTATTGACCAATAAAGCAGAACCAGGACGGATAACATCATCAACATAGTAAAGCCCCCCTCGTTCAGTGCCACTCCCAACTATCTTCTTCGTCTGGATCTCCTGTAATAGACAAAAATGAGGGAACATCAGCACCACACAGTTAAGGTCCTGAGCCACATGGATAATGGACAAGAGTTTGCACGATAAATTTGGCACATATAAGCAGTTTTTGAGTGTAAGATGTGGTGAGATTGCAATAGTTTTGGCGCCTTGGACAGGGGATAAGTCGCCATTGGCAGTTTGGATGTTATTTCTTTGGGCTGGTGACCGAGAGAGAAAGTCTTTTTGGTCATATGTCATAGTTTCAGTAGCACCACAGTCAAAAATCCATTGATAACATTTATTGGGTCCATTGACAAAATATGCTGCACTTGTCTGTTTGGGAAATTGCAGTGGTTCGGTGGTCTGTTTGCCAATTTGGGAAGTTTGGGGGTTAGTTTTCAGAATTTTGGGAAAGTGTGTGGGTGATTTCAATGGTTTTGGTTTATGGAGGGGCTGAGATGAATTTTTTGGGAACTGCTGGGGATGGTTCGGAATTTTTGGTTTTGGTGGGGTTGTATCTCGAGGAGACAACTTTCGGGAGGGCCTGTTTGTAACAGATAACGATTGTAGGGATGTATCGCTAAATTCACAAGTTTCAGGGTCTAAATAACAAAGAGTATAAAAAGGGATTTGAGGTCAAGATTTTTTTCCCAAATCCCGTACCTCTTTCCCGATTTAGGGATTCCGGTATCGCGCCTCTTTCTGCGACGGCGATAGCCCCGATTCCTGGTGGTTGGGGCTGGAGGAGGTAGACCCGGAGTTGCCCGCAGCCGCTGCGTCGCCTTTGCCCTTCTTCCGGTTCGGATCAAACCACCAATCCGGGTACCCGATCATTTTAAAGCACTTTTCAATACTATGTCCGATCTTCTCGCACAGGGTGCAATACAACTTTGATTTGTCTTCGACCGGCCGGAATGATGACTTCTTGTTCTGATCCGGTCGGGTCCTCGCAGAAAAACCTCCGGCCGTACCCTGGGATGTTGGTCCGCTGTGTGTTTTTGAGGTGAGTATCTCTATTCGAGTAGCTTCACGGTGGACCGCAGTGTATGCTGCTTTGACTGAGGGTAACGGTTTGTCCTTCAGGAGATCTCTCCAGATAGCATCAAAATCGTCCTTGATTCCTACGAGAAACTGGAACAATCGGGTTTCCTATTTGAGGCGATTGAAAATTGCAATATCCTCCTCAAATTTCATAGGGTTGGGCTGGTGGCGATCTATGTCTCGCCAGATCCTCTGTAGATTACCGTAGAGTTCTTCTAATGTGCTTGTGCCTTGTTGTTGTTGAGTTGCCTGGAGGGATAGATCGTATATTTGCAATCCATCGCTGCCACTGTTAAATGTTGTGCTGAGACCGTCCCAAATGCTCTTTGCGGTAGGGTACTCGGCATATTGGATCATTAGATCGTTGTCCATAGTCAGTAGCATCCAGGAAATTACATTGAGATCCACCTTTTCCGATTGTGGAAACAGGGGATCGGTTCCTGATGGAGCTGGAGGAACTCCGGTTAGGTGAGACATGTAGCCTCGGCCTCCAATAGCGACCCGGATCAACCGTGACCAGGGACCGTAGTTTGTGTGATTTAGTTTGACTCCAACTGCAATGCCGTGGCTAGGAGGATTGAGTTGTTTGAGCATAGCTTGAATCTGAGCCGATGTTGGATCAGATCTGTCTATGCCTGATGGGTTGAGCAGCGCCTTGTTTGACGGCAGTTGCTCCCCATGGTTGCTGTCTTCGAGTGACATGGTGTGTGATGAACCGTTGAGTTTGCCTCAGAGGTAAACCGTGCGCTCTGATACCATATTAGAACGGAATATTGAGAACATTGAATCTGAACGTATAGAATTGAGATTGACATAATTGTGTCTTGTATTCATCGTGTAGAATATTACATGGTTTTATAACTAGCCAATTCTTTTTAGGAAAGAAAAAACAAGGAATCAAGTAAAGAATTGATTAATATCAATTCTTTCCTTATACACTTTAATTTGCCCTTAATCTTCTCCTTTCCGTGTTAACCAGGTCAACAGGTAACTGCGGATTTTTAGGAACAAAGGTATAAATTTGGAAGGAGAGTTGAGGTTAAAGGAAATAGATGCAGCAATAAGGAAAGTCAGTTGTAAGGAAATCAAAAAATTCAGCCGCAGAAAGGAAAACAAATATCAACAAAGGAATGAAGGAAAAATGCAGAAGTAGATGTAGCAGAAATGAATGCAGCAGAACGGTTTGAGAGATGAAGGACTGCAGAGAAGAGAAGATGAAGAACAAACGCAGAAAGGAAGAAATTTATATGTTAGTATAATTTTCTATTTATAATCCATGTGGGATAAATTCTCTCAACAGTAAGGGTAGTTTTCTATTTTTTTTTTTTAAAATTTAGAGTAAGGAGAAATACACTGTCATCGTAAAAACTATATTTAATTCTTGGAGATACGTCATAGTAGCTTGCAGTTGCAGGGTCTTCTTCATGACATTAGTGAAGCATTTACATTAAATTTGGGATGCTTACCAAGTCTTCCTCATAGCATGGGGTAAACTCTTTTTATCGTATTAGAAATAGGGATCATATATCTTTTTTGAGTTTAATATCTAAGCTGTTACAAGTTGTTCAAAATCTTAATGCTTGTGCTTCCCTTGAATTGTTCGAAAGTATAATTTTTTTAAAGGGTGATCAAATATTTAAATAAAAAAAATAATAGTTAAAATCTAAAATATATTTTAAAAAACACATTAAAAATATTATTTATTTATTTTTATTTTGTTTTGGGAGCGACTACTCACTTCGCCACTGCTACATCCCGCACCCAAATTAAAAAAAAAATTGTAGGAATTTTTGAGAAACATTAGTATGTTATTTAAGTTTTGTATCTCACCGCTCTTCTAATTGGAAACACATGGATAATCAACCGACTTTTTTTTTTTTTTTTTAAATTTCATTGATGGACAAAACGACATTAGAGCAACTGCAATACTATTTTTTGAATCAAATTCTCTGGTGAGATATTTGAATACCTCTCCCTCCCCCCTCTCAATTTTTCATTAAATTATAATTCGTATTCCATTGCGTCAACCTCCGCCTCACATTCCACCGGTTGAACGAATTCTGCCCACTTTTTTGTTTGTTTGAAGGAGACCTTATCAATATGAGAAAGCGAAAGTTCTACTTGCCTATGAAACCTTCTTTTGGCAAAATTTTTACTAAAGATGTACGGAGAGCTTCAAATTACAAAATATGTTTTTAGTCTAATTAAATTAATTAAAATAATTATTTATTAATTATTTAATATTGAAGACCTTTATTACAATAAAATTTTGTCACCATAATTAGGGTTAGACTTCAATCTTTTTCTATAAATATGACGTATCAGTACGCCTATTGACTCACTCCAAAATTCTTATTCTAATGTGTTGAGGCCCATAAATATATATACAGTTTCTCTCGAATTGCTATCTTATAATATGTTAAGGTGGATATCTGAGTACGTGGATTACAAAAAGACTCTAGTAAACTCATGGTTCGTGTTCGTGGATTACAATGAGACTCATGATTCATGTTCGTGATATAATCAACTGGAACACTACCGTTCTATACGCTTCCGCATTAAAGGTATGATTCGTTCGTATTTGTTCAATATTAGATCAGTTCCAATTAGATCTATAAAGGTATCAAAGCTAGGTTACAGTATCTGATTATATTCGTTTTATTTTACGATTAATCCCATACCTAATCCAATCTGTTTGTTTTTTTATTATGCTCGAATAATTATTTATTAATCTATTTGAGCAACGAATGATTATTTGAAGAATTATCTTAGTATTGTCTTGGTGACAATTACTAATAATTATCTGAGTAATAATTATCTTGTTGATAAATAATATTCGTTTATCCAATTAAGTGTGTTGTGATTGGTTTTATTCAAAATATTTATCTTAACTATGTGTTTATATTTTAATATTTAACTATATGTCAATAATTTTTTGATGATAATTATGTATTAATTATTTTATTAAAGAAATTTTAGTTATTCTAAATATTTAACTATGCGTTAAAATTCCATAAATGAGTTTTACGAATATAAGCATGTCTATATTTATTTAATTTTATTTATGTGTTAAATGAATTATCTAGTATACATGATTAGAAATTATTTATTTTTATTTGCTAAGTGCAATTAATTTTTTAATTCTTAGCATGCATGATTAGGAATTAAATTTATTTTGCTTAGTGCAATTTAAATCTTAGTATGCATAATTAGAAAAAATATGTTAAGTGCAATTTTAATTCCAAGCATACTTGTGTGAATTAGGAATTAATTTTATTAGAGAATATGTTTCCAACAAATAAAATTAATGAACAAACAATTATTAACTTTATGTTAAGAATGCCTTTAAAAAAACAAAAAACTTTATGTTAATAATCAAAAAAATATTACCATCATTATTTTGAATTTTAAAAGAAATACGCATTTATCGTGCTCGTGGGGTTGTCTACGGCTGATTGTTAAGTGAGACATTTGTGACTTCACCATATATCCAAACTCTTCATAAGGAATAGTAGCACCGTCTAGGCAGCTGATCACCGGAATTATATTGCAAGATCAGCTACATGGGTGCTTACCGAATCGGCTAAGGATCCCATTTAAACGAATTCCGATTCTTTTGATAGTTTTTAAAATTTTTCTTTAACTACGTGTTAAAAGAAAATCGAATTGTTATACGTTAATAATTTATTTTTGCCAATTATTTTGGCTATAAAAAATTAAAAAATTAAACCACAAAATGCTATACACCAAAAATCACTGAATTGTTACAATTAACAATTGCATGTGCCAATCCATTTGGCTGTATGTGTTACTGATTGTTTTTTACTTGAATTTATTTCAATACGTGAAAGTTCAATTTTTCTAGAAATTTCTGGTTACGAAGGATGTGATGATTATAAGCCTAGTGAAATTTTTGAACGTATAACATAATCCAAAATTCTTCACTGAAAATCTAATTTTAAAATTGTGCCTTATGCCCTTCTTAAAATATACTTGCAGAAATGACACCCCCTAGTCTGATAATCAAGCTCTCTTCCAGTGATAAGTTAATTGGAATGAACTATGACATGTGTTCCAGAAAGATGTAGTATCTCCTGCACGAGAAAGACGTTCTTGAGCATATAACCATGGAAGAACCCAAATAAACCTTACCAACCTACGAAGCATGGACCAAGAAGGATCGCAGTGCTTGCTATGCTATGTTGTAGATGCATGACGACCTGATTGGCACATACGATATAAAGCCCACGACCAAGTTCATATGGGACAAATTCAAGAAGAAATATGGTAAACATCAGCTATAAGGCTCCATGCCTTGTACCTAAATTGGCTTTAGTACAAGATTAATTCGAGTCGACCTGTACTTGAACACCCCGCATCATGGGTACCTTGCTTCGCGATCTCAAAGTTGGCGGGATCGATATCTCTGAATTCAAACAGGTTAATAACGTGATCCGTTCACTACGTGATGAAAGGGAAGACATATGTTGGACTCCTTTCAAAACGTTGATGAATCATAACGTGAATATCAAGACATTTACTGACATATCCAAGCATCTCGAGCTTCAAGATGAGTGCATGCGAGCTTCCGGACCCCCTGCCAAAATTCTTGCTACTCACAGGGAAAACCCTAAGAGAAACTAGAAATTTGGTAAGCCAACAAAGAAGACTCAGAAATCTATTTAAAGAAAGGAAATCACTAAGCAGTCCAAGGCTAACGACCCCAAGAATATGACACGTGTGAAGTGCTATAACTGCGGAAATAAAGGTCACTACTCTCGGGATTATTTCGAGCCTAAAAAGGTACCTTACTCTTCAAATAAACCCAAATTATGTGTTTGCACCCATGCATTAGTTGCTAACTCATTTTCTAAATGGATTATTGATTCGGGAGCATCCCAGTACGTAGTGAATGACCATGCTGGATTTGTCAAATTTCATCGTTGTGTCACCAGAACACGAAGCATAAATATGGAGAACGACAGTGAAGAGGATGTCATTGGTATTGACACCTACAAACTCCAGCTTCGTAGCGGGAACACATTATTGTTACACAACACAATCTATGTGCCGTGAGTCCACTGTTGTTTAGTTTAAATTGTTTCTTTGCTACAATTAGGTTTTTTTCATTTAATTTTCATCCTAATGGATTGAAAATTGAGTACGGTGACGATGTGTTTGGTCACGGCTCATACAAACATGTTTTTTGCATTCTTGATTTGGATGATATTTATAACGATTCTATCAATTTATCCATTACCTAAGTTTCCAACAATGACACAACTTCTGAATATATTAAATGGCATGCTAGACTTGGTCACATTGGCCAAGATAGGTTAAACAGACTTGCTAAGAGTAATCTATTAAGCCAACTCACTAAAGCTAAGTTGTCTGTATGTGAACCTTACTTAGCTGGCAAGGCTAGCAAAAAGCCTTTTGGTAAAGCTTCTCGAGCCTTAACTTCGTTGGATTTAATCCATTCTGACATTTGCGGACCCATGAGTTTGAAAGCACACCATGGGGCTTCATATTTCATCACCTTCATAGACGACTACTCGTATTTTGGACACGTGTATGTGTCCGTCTCATCACCACAAAGCACTTGATATATTCAAATGCTACGTAGCTAAAATAGAGAACTAGTTGGACAAAAGAGTTAAGATTCTTTGGATTGACCACGGTCGTGAATAATTTTTTGATATGTTTAAAGGGTATTGTAATGAAAATGGCATAATAAGACAACTTACCATTTCTTATACCCAACAACAAAACAGTATTGTGGAATGTAGGAATCGCACCTTGCTTGATATGGTTAGGTTTATGATGGCGCATGCCAACCTACCCATTAACTTTTGTGGAGATGCGTTGCTCACGGGAACATGCATCCTCAATAGAGTACCAAGCAAGAATGTACCCACCACTCCATATAAGTTATGGAATGGAAGAAAGTCAATCTTGGACCATATGCGACCATGGGGTTTGGCGAACTATGTGCACAAACCCATCAACATGGAAAGCTTTGTCCAATAGAAACTAAGAGGTTGTTTATTCGATACCCTGAACATTCAAAAGGATATGTAATGTCGAATTCCTAAGGATCAATTCCCAACTATCGGATAAATAAAAAAGGATAGTCAGTTGTAAGAGTTGCAATAAAACTTGTCACTATCTCTTGGCCTGGGGGAGAGTATGTTTCACCAATCCACCCCGGATAGTGTAATCTCACCTATTCACGGTGGGAACTTGCCAAACTAGGGTCAATATGAAAGAGGGGTAAGCCCTCAAAATATCATGCCTAACGAGATTGGTTCTCAAAATAAGGGTCAACATGAAATAGGGTAAGTCCTCAACCTTTCACGCCTAGAAACGAAATTAGTTCTCAAAATCTAGACCAAGACATTGTGATTACAAGACCCACGAACTATAGGGTTAGTGGGAACGACCCTTCTCACACTATCAGCCACACGAGACAAAGGACTAGTGGGATTAGACCTCAACCATGCAAGTAGAAGATCTTGTCATTCGAATGAGTGAACGTGGAAGAATTCCTCGACGATACTTTTAGATCGAGAAAAAACATATTCTTCTGCGCTCCTTTGAAAGTAGAAGAACCCATCTCTTATAACGTGGCTATGGATTCACCCAATAGAGAAAAATAACTAAGTGCCATGAGAGATGAAATGGACTTGATGTAAACAAATGAGATTTGGGAACTTGTTGATCCACCACATCGCCGAAAATAGATTGGATGCAAGTGGGTATTCAAGGTTAAGCAGAGTGGGATGGATCAATCGAAAAGTTCAAAGCCTGACCCGTGGCGAAAGATTTTACCCAGATCGAGGGTATATACTATGAAGAGACATTTTCTCCTATGGTGAGAATTGCCTCTATTTGCCTACTTCTAGACCTAGTTGGAATCTTGAACTATTTCAAACGAATGTAAAGACTGCCTTCCTCAATGGAACACTTGAGGAAGAGATCTACATGGATCAACCTATTGGGTTCGTCTCACCAGGTCAAGATTACAAGGTATGTCGTCTTAAAAGATCTATATATGGACTTAAATAGTCTTCCAGATTGTGATAATTCAGATTTCATGAGGCCATTACTTTGTATGGTTTCACCATGATAGATGAATATCACTGAGTGTATATCCTAAATACAAAGGAAGGAATCATGTTTATCTCCTTATATGTCGATGGCATACCACTGGTTGGAAACAACATGGGAATAATCAATGCCACTAAATAGTGGTTATCCTCCATTTTCAATATGAAGGATATGGGTGAAGCTAGGTATGTCCTAGGCGTGGAAATATGCAAAAATCGTTCTAATAGAATGATGGGTTTGTCCCAATAGGCATATATGAACAAAATCTTAAAGCAATTCAAGATGCATTACTCTAAACCCGTTGAAACCCTTGTTGATAAGAGTCTGACACTAAGCCTCAACCAATGCCCAAAAATAGATAAAGAAAAGGAAGAAATGAGCAATGTTTCATATGCAAGTGCTATAGGAAGTTTGATATACGTCATGTTATGTACATGGCCGGATATCTGCTTCGTGGTTGGATTGGTAAGCCATTACCAAAGCAACTCGGGGCTTGCTCATTGGCAAGCAGTTAAGAGAATCTTCGTTACCTTCGTGCAATGGCCAATCTAGTCCTACGTTAACAAGGGGGAGACCTAAGGATAAGAGGATACACGGATGCCGATTGGCGAGACGATTTAGACGAATCCAATTCAACCTCAAGATGTGCGTTCATCCTTGGTGGAGGAGTTATATCTTGGTGCAGCAAGAACCAAGACTGCATTGCTTTGTCAAATGTGAAAGAGGAATATGTCGCATGCAGCATAGCGGTGCAAGAGTCACTCTGGCTAAGAAGCTTTCTATAGTACCTCGATTTGATGCCGAGGCCCGATGAACTTATAAAGCTGATTTGCGACAATAGAGCAGCAATTCAATTTTCTAAGGATCCAAAGTTTCATTGAAAGACAAGGCATATGCTAAGAAGATATCACTTTGTTCGAGACATTGTCGACAAAGCAGATATCAACATCAAGTATATTTTTACTAGCAAGATGATTGCCGATCCGATGACCAGACTCATTCCTAGAGATGCGTTTAGAGCTTATGTCATGAGTCTAGGATTATGTATGGTTTGATCACATCTTGTAAATGATAAGGGGATATTTTTGTAACAATTGATTATGAAATGAAATTTACGTTTTCTTTCATCAGAGCAATACTCACGTGTATGCAATTAATTAATAAGGCACAATAATTGTCACAAAAGCTTCATGATTGTCCCCTATCACACGAAAAATCACCCTTATGCTTGAATAGCATGAAGGATGAGACTAATAAATGTTGTAGACAGTCGCTTTAGTAGGTATGAAATGAGATTTTAAGTAAATCGAATGTGAAATATCTTAGTTTTCACATTAAAGCTTTAAAGCCAAAGGTAGAGGATAAAGACTAAGTGTATTTATCAATGGCTACGATTCGCATGGCATAAGTACATGACATGCTCACCTAAGTTGGAGTCATGCTATGACACACATATCATACTATGTGTGCTATAGAATTACCTCGTGAAAATGACAAAAGAATCCCCTTATTGTCATGGTGTGATCACATGGACATACGTTTGTCCAATTAGATGTTACTCTTTGACTTAAAGTTATGGCTTGACATTGAGGCTTGATGATGCTACTTTAGTATGTTATCCAAGGGCTAGAATCTATATAGTCCAGCGGACCATGCTAGAAAAGCAGTCGAGTTGATACGGATGGTCATTAGTGTCTAAGGAACAATCTATCGAGCTTTACCATATTTGCCATGGCGGTTACATTAAGTATGTAACCAAATATTGTACAGCTTAAAGGGATACGTAGATATCGATAATGCGAAAAGGATTTGGGGTATCGTTGTTTTAAAAGTGTCATGTTAATTAGATGATAACTACTAGTTACTTTATGGTCGAACGACTCATTTCTCGTATGAAGTGCCGGGAGATTTTGAAAAATGTATTTTATAATACGGCTTATGTAACTGAGTGGGAGCTGTTACCAAAAATATATTTTTAGTCTAATTGAATTAATTAGGATAATTATTTATTAATTACCAAATATTGAAAGTCCTTATTATGGTTGGATTCTACCACCACAATTAGGGTTAGACTCCATTCTTTCCCTATAAATAGGACGTATCAGTATGCCTATTGACTCACTCCAGAATTCTTATTCTCATGTGTTGAGGCCCATAAACATATATACAGTTTCTCTCGAATTGATATCTTATCATTTGTGAAAGCGGAGATTTGAGTACTTGAATTACAAGGAGACTGTGGTAGACTCCTGATTCGTGTTCGTGGATTACAAAGAGACTCTGGTAGACTTCTTGTTCGTGTTTGTGATATAATCAAGCGGAACATTACCGTTCTATACGCTTCGAATTAAAGGTATGATTCATTCGGATTTGTTCATTATTAGATCCGTTCTAATTAAATCTACAAGCTTGAACCTCAACATCTTGATCTTGGGACTAATCATTTGGTGAGAAATTTATGGTCTGAATTCGATCAAAGAGTTTAAGTTGTGGGAGAACAAATTTTCGTGGAAGTTCCACCACGGATTTACTCATATGGAGTTCTCAAACTCCCTAACCCTATTCTGCTTAGAAGTAGCCAGATAATGTTATTGAAATTAATAGCGGAGAATGGACTCTGGTGAAGAGTCCACTAAGTAACATGAAACAAGATGCTTAAGGAGTTGGTGTTAAAAATATTTCAGTAAAGAAATCTTTACTTGTCTTCATAGAAAAGCTTAGATTTGCTTCTTTATCTTATTACTTCACGAATTTTCATCCTCTATGGAGAAAACATGAGATATAGAGGGTGTTCTCAGCTTTTAGGCAGGTAACAAATGTGCATCTCCCCAGTAACAGGTGCCCAGCAGTCATTTTGGTTTTGTCTGGTTCTTGAAGCATATACAATTAGCATAACAACATTGGAGCAGCTAAATGGGATTTGGATTGGCTCTTATCGACTTAAAGTGAATGAGGCCAGATCTTCGATAAATGAAGATATAGGTAGTGTACGACTAGTGAATACTGGGACCCCGACGCCGAATCTTGAAACTCAGGAGCAACAAGTTAAAATTACGCCCTTGTTTCCGGTGATCTCTATACCTTTTACACCTGATCCTAATACTTCATAGTCGCTAGATAAATGCCTAGTTGGATTTCCGGCCCCAATTCTAGACCTTTCTACTTTGAACAATGTGCTGATAAACTTAGGATCTTTGGATGGCTCTGCAGTGAGACTGGAAGGGGGAGTGTTGGTTAAACTGCAAACTGGTGATTATCAGCAGAGACTCTTGTGTGATGCGGAAATGATGAAGAGTTTGGCACTCCATTCTCTCCATCCATGGAGGATCCATATCAGGAGAATTCCTTTGCACTACTAGTGCAAAGATTTTTTTGTTGAAGTTGTTTCACACTTAGGTTCCCTACTGTCCATATATGAGAAGACATTGAACAAAACATAGATGCAGTTTGGTAGTCTTCAGATTCTGACCTAAGAGATGGTGAATCAATCTTTGGAAATATTCACGGGGGAAGAGAAGTTTAGCATCCAAGCTACGGAGGAATAGCTAGAAGTAGGGAGGTATCAGCACAATCGGGCTTCCCTTGGGGGTGGATAGGAAATCATGTGCGTAACTCTCTTATTGATTGGCCTTCCCTAACAAAAGATACGCAAATCCAGATCCCTGATTCAAGTTTGTCCTCTAAGGTTTCTCCCGGAGATGACCTGAAAGTGCTGCAAGACGTGGGGAGAAATTGGTGGTTGTCGGAATTCATGAGGTTCCTGAGGAACCTGTCAAATCTATGCAGATTACTGTACTTAGCTTAGATAGTCTGCGCAACCCCCTACTCTTGGCTCTAGTAACGGCGGGATTGTACCATTGAAATATACAGAGCACGTAAAGGATTCAGTCATCAACAAACCTACTGCTTTGGCCATGTCGCCTATGAATTCAGAACTCGGATTATCTCCTTAATCGAGGTGGATTAAGAAGATCTCGAGTCAAGATCGGATTGGTGTCAAGCTTGCTGCTACCAATCCTAATGAGCTAATCTTCGTGGATTCACGAAATACTCACATGGAGGCAAGAGGAGATCGGGGAGATTTATTTTCTACTAAAAGTTTGGGTCGTATGTTCTAACCCATTTAGCATTATGCCGCTACTCAACAACTTATCTCCAGGATCATTACCCACCAAAAAAAGAGAAACATTCTCCCGTCATAATCTTGAAGAAAATTTGGCTGCCAAACTCAGAGAACACTCACGCAAAATACATGAAGCTGAAGGAATTACAGTACTGGATGATGAAAGTACTTATATCTCTACGATAGAAGCTCGGAATTCATTTGATGTTGGTATGCCAGAACAAGAAACACAACAGTCTCAGACGGAGGCGATAATGGACTTGGCTATTGATCTATCTGCACATCTCAGTCGAATGCAAAATAGAAATGAACAGCAATACCTTTCAACAGTTAAATCAGGTTTTGCATCATTCCCCCTTCTAATTAATGCAGATAGTCTCTTATAATATTCATGGATTAGGTACTAGAGTTAAGAACATGGAAGTGCGCGAGCTAGTTAAAGCACAAAAATTGGATTTTCTGTGTATACAAGAAACTAAGCTGAGGGGCATAAACAATTGGTTTTGTCGCCAAATATGGCCGAGTGATGACTTTGATTGGGTGCACAGTGAGGCTACTGGAAGCTCGGGTGGATTGTTACGTATTTGGCAAAACAAAATATTTCATAAGGTTGGCTCCTAGAATTCGGCTGGGATTCTAGAGTTGAAGGCTTATGGGGTGTGAACAAAACTCTTGTGAAAATTATGAATATTTACTCTTCGTGTTCACGGAGGCAGAAGAGAAGTATTTGGGAAGAAATTTCGAATCTGATTCTTGGTGACTTGGCCACAAGGTGGTGCATTATGGGGGACTTTAATGCTATTAGAGGGCCTAGTGAACGAAGAAGTAATGGCCCTTTGGTCAGATCAGAGCTCAAGGATTTTGATTAATTCATCCTAAAAAATTAGCTTGAGGACCTTCCTCTTCAAAAAGCGCGCTATACGTATATTACTAGAGGTGGACAGTGTTGCAGTCGACTTGATAGATTCCTACTCACAAAACCCTGGCTACAGTAATGGCCAAATATTCATCATATTGAGCTTGAAAGATTTCTATCTGACCATAGACCATTCCTTCTGAAAGTTGAGGAGGTGTATTGGGGCCTAAGATAACAAGGTCTCTGAATTACTGGAAAACAATGGAGGGTTTGATGATTTCATTAAAAGGGAATGATCTCTGTTGAATGTAACTGGTCAAAGTAGTTATGTACTGTTTGAGAAACTGAGGTTGTTGCGCAAATAGTTGGCAACTTGAAACAAAGAGGGTTTTGGATCAGTTGACTCAAAGGTAAATGAACTTAAGGCTCAGCTGTAGAACTTGGACAATCTAGCTGAATGTCAGACCCCTACGAGTGTACAGGTGTTGCAGAGAAATGAAACATGGTGTAAGCTTCAGCAAGTCTTACGTAATAAGGAATCAATCATGTGCCAGAAATCAAGGTATCAGTGGATTAGAGATGGAGACAATAGTACAACTTACTTTCATGCTAAACTTTACAACCATTGTAGAGTTAACAACATTAGAGGCCCGAATATAAATGGCATATGGATTGAGGATGTCCAGGGGTTAAAGTTGGGATCACTGACTACTTCAAAGCTTATTTTGACATTGAAATTTGGGAGTGCCCTTCTCTCACTCTCCCAAGAAATAGATTATTATCTACGGCAAATAATGAATCTTTGACTGCAGAGTTCATAGAAGATGAAATTAGAGAACAGTATGGAGCTGCTCGACTTCTAAAAGTCATGGACTTGATGGATTTAATTCCTTTTTCATTCAAAGGCATTAGAGTACGCTGAAAAATGACTTTATAACTTTTATTTAGGACTTCTACAATATATGGTGGTTAACTAAGGGAATTACTCAACGTTTTTCACATTAACTCCCAAAATCTTAAGTCCAGCTTCGATTGATCATTTTAGGCCGATATCCCTTGTAAGCAGTGGATTCATCATCTCAACACTCATGATCAAAGAGCAGATATTTTCACCAAAGGCTTGGGCACTGCTCGTTTTCAATTGTTGCGGTCCAAACTCATGGTCATATCTCCTTCCATTCGTTTGAGGGGGGATGTTAACGGTATAGTTGATGATGAATTAGTCTCAGATCCACCTGTCCCCACATTATCTACATATCCCAAGAATCACGATCACCATATCTCAAAAATCATGTTTGTATAGTTAGTCAAGATTGTGTTTGTAAAGTTAGTCAAGATTGTGTAACTAGTCATGTATATATATATACATTATACAATATACTGCACTGATCATTGAAGATCACGTGTATTCTTCTTTCAAATCCTCTGATATACAAGTTGCTCTTCTGCTTTTCACATTCAAGCTGCTCTTCTGTGTTTCACACTGTCTTTCACATAGCTGCTCTTCTGCTTTTCACAAAGGAGAGGGTGAACTCTTGGAGCAATAAGTTCCTATCTATGGCTGGTAAAATAACTCTATTAAATTCAATGAAGAACATTATGACCAACTTCATTTGGCAATATAAACAATCTGGTAGAAGATCAATTCATTGGATAAGTTGGAGGAACTTGTGCAGGAAACTGGAGGATGGTGGCTTGGGTATTCGAGAGCTGCATCTCATGAACAAAGCATTATTGGTTAAATGGTTGTGTCGTAGGAGGTCTAATACAAACAATCAACGGTGTAAAATAATTCGTTCAAAATATTTTTAGCAAGCTGATCACTATAGAAACTAGTCCCTCATTACCATGCCTGATGGTATGTCACATTGTTGGCAGGATATATGGAAATGTTCAGTGGAATTGTGGTTCAATAATAGGCTACTCTTATGCACAAAAGAAGGAGATGAGACATTGTTTTGGAGATATGATTGGACTGGTAGAGGGTGTCTAGCTCTGAGATTTCAGTAATCAGAAACATTAATCTATAACTGAAATAAAATATTGGTCCCATGGGGTATTACGCTAGGGGCTATCCTTTAGAAGAACTCTGAGGGGCAGAGAGATCACTCAGCTGGAAGATCTGTTATCTCTAGTATCAAACGAGTGCACTCGCCAACAAGGCTCTGGTTCATGGAAATGGACAGGGGATCCCACTGGTAAATTTATTGTAAACTCAGCTTATCTTACTCTTCTTTCTGATAAAGATCCAGTTGATGATCAAAGGAAGGCTCTTGCTACTAAATGGTGTAAGGTGACACCTAAGAGAATCCAACTATTCGCATGGAGGTTACTACATGACAAAATCCAGACAATGGCTAATCTTCTGAAGCATGGTATTCATTTTGTTCCGGTTGTGCAGCAGTGTGTTTGGTGTGGAACTTCTAGTGAAATGGCCAAACATTTATTC
The DNA here is from genome assembly GCA_028565015.1 of Pinguicula moranensis. Lineage (NCBI taxonomy): Eukaryota > Viridiplantae > Streptophyta > Magnoliopsida > Lamiales > Lentibulariaceae > Pinguicula > Pinguicula moranensis. Next base: position 10,700 of record JAOWBN010202702.1, on the reverse strand, counting down.
ATGGCTTGCTACTATGCTTGGGAACTCCGTGGAGCGCTATATGCATGGTTTGGCTTGCTCTACATTGGGTTGGGCACAATGAGCTACAATGACAATGTCACTTTAACAGCCATATGGGGCAAATTAGAGGCAGACAAGGATCTGATTTGTGGAAGGCAATGTGGCAAGTGGTTGTTTGGTGTCTCTGGATAGAGAGAAACATTATCCTTTGGGACACTTAAGGTGATGATATCTTGATCATTGACAGGATCAAAATAAATCTTTGGTAGTGGTTGAGGGCGGTCTCACACTTGGAGAATGGATCAGGTATCTGGGATGTAGCACGCTAGTTTTTGTTTAGCCATAAGTAGTATGTTGCATGATGGAAAGATTAAATTGTATAGTTAATTGATTAACAGGTTAGTTGTTACCCAGATAGTTTTTTTGGCAATTAAATTGTTTTAATAAAAAGGCCAATTGGCCTGCACAGTACAGTAGAAATCAGTTCATTTTTCCCTGCTTACAGTGGGGTGGGGTGGGATGGGGCTACACCTACTCTGTCATGGAGTTGAAATCTAGTTAGTTAGTTAGTTAGGTTGGATATGTCAGCTAAGTTAGCAGTAGACAACAGATATTGCTGGTGCTCCATCCTGAGTCCCACTGATGTAATGTTAAGGCCAATTGGCTATTTGTTTTAAACAAAATTTAATTACCAAAAAAAAGATCCGAATTATATAATCATTCCATTATTTTTTTGGTAATTGAATTTTATTAAATAAAAGCCAAATAAGGCCACCGGAGAATACAATAAGAGCAGCCTAGCTGCTTCCTCGCTTTCGGTTGGACCATCTATTCACGACTAGATGCTGCAGACTAACAAAAACATCAATGAACATCCCATACTATAGGCGTACAGAGTCTTGGCAGACGAATCCACTCCGCAATTGTCAAGACCCGGAATGTTTTATTGCGGGCGAGGAGCCACCAGAAGTTTATCTGCAGCCATTCCAAATTTGTTGTATCCCATTGGATTGAATTTCTCTCGTGCCAAATCGTATGAACCGCACCTTGCCATATCGCTGTCCATATGTCACCACCATCACTACCACGTACTAGCCCTTTGTGCAATTTGAAGTGAGTAGCGGGGTCCTCATCATTCCAATATTAATTTGAATACTAAAGCCCACCTGTATAAATTGGACTATGGAATTGTTCACTATCTCATATTAAAGTCACACATGGGCACTTCTACAACAAGTCACTTTCGAAGAGATAGTTGAGACTTATGCCCTGTTTTGCGTAGCCTTCTTAAAATTATAATCCAATTATAAGCACTTTTTTTCAAAAAATAACTCTTCATTTTTTCAAAAAAAGTTCTTATAATCCAATTATAAGGATAAGAGCGTCTGCGCAAAACACACCCTAAGGCATACATGCCTATTCAGTCTATTACAGTTCAAGTGCAACTTCATTAAAGCGTAAAAGCATAATTAAAACCAAACGACTTCATAAGGACTTCTCTTCTTCAGCCAACATTCAGGGTAGGAGTTCTAGCAGTAACTGGCTTCCTCTGCAATTCTTGCCTTAGCCTTCCAACCTTCCAGCGGGAATTTGATTGCCGGGGTTGGAGTTGTTACATTACCCTCTCATTTTTTGGAGCCTTGTCCCCAATGTCAATATGGGGGAAATGTTTGAGAATGAGAGATGCTTCCTCCCAAGTGGATTGTTCAGGGGCAGGCCCAATCCAATGCACCAGCCATTACTCCAATGGTCCACCCTTACCTTGTTTCATTCTCTTATCTAGGATCTGTGCAGGGTATATCACAAAGCTACCATTAGACTTCATCAACGGTGGTTCGCCAAAGAGTATTTCCCTACTCTTGAGCTTCTCCTTGAGTAAGGAGACATGGAAAACAAGATGGATTTTAGTAATCCCTGGCAATAAGCCACTGAGCCAATATTCTCTAGTATGGTATAGGGTCCATAATACCTCGGTGATAACTTCATATTGCGCTTGAATTGCAAGGAATTCTTACGGTAAGGGTGCAACTTGAGTTATACTTGATCCCCTACTTCAAAGTGGCGTTCAGTGTGTTGCTTATCCACATTGAGCTTCATTCGTTCTCTAGGTTTCACCGGATTTTCCCTCAGCAGGCTTTGTATTTCTTCTTTTTGCTGAAGGAAGTCCTTGATAGTTTCCCTCGTTGCTCTGGCAAATAAGGGTAAGGGAATGTGGCGCACCTCATAACCATAAAGTGCTCTGAAAGGAGTCATTTTGGCACTGCTGTGGTGAGTAGTGTTGTACCAAAACTCGGCCAAGGGCATCCATTTGAACCATGAGTGTGGCTTCTGTGAGCACATGCACCTCAAGTAAGTCTCTAAGCAACGGTTGACACGCTCAGTTTACCCGTCAGTCTGAAGGTGGTAGGGTGAACTGAGAGCCAACATTACTCCTGCCAACTTCATGAGTTCACTCCACAATTGGCTAGTGAAGACTTTATCTCGGTCAGAGATAATCTCTTGAGGCAGTCCATGTAATTTGTAAACCTGATCAAGGAAGACCCTTGCTACAGTTTCAGCCGTGTAAGGGTGAGTCATGGTTATAAAGTGAATGTGTTTGCTGAATCTGTCTACCACCACTAGGATTAGTTGTTTCCCTTCAAATTTAGGTAACTCCTCAATGAAGTCCATACTGGTGCTAGCCCACAGAGAGGTGGGAATTTGAAGGGGTTGCAGTAATCCTGCATGAGCCGAAGAATTTGCCTTACTGCCTGCACAAACATCACAGCCTTTCACCCACTCTTCAACATCTCTCCTTATGCCTAGCCAGTGAAAATATGTTCTGATTCTGTTTATGGTGGCTTGTATCCCAGAATGGCCACCAACAGGAGAGTCATGCAGCATGGTTATAATGCTATGCCTCATGCCTGTTCCTTCACCTACACATATCCTCCCTTTCCGCCTTAGCACCCCATTATGAAAAACATTCTTAGGGTAACTGCCTAAGTTCACCGCCTTCACTTGAAGGATGCTAGAGAAGTGAAAGTCTCCAGCATAACTCTCCAGCACTTCATTCATCCAGTCTGCTTTTCCTTGTGATTCACTGTAGCATATGGAGTTCATTTTAGGTCCAAACCTAGATAAGGCATCAACAACCTTATTCTCCACCCCCTTTTTATACTGCACCACATAATCGTATCCTAGCAGCTTTGAGATCAGTTTCTGCTGAGTCATAGTGTGTAACCTCTACTCCAGTAGGTGTTTCAAGGCTTGCTGATCTGTCTTGATAATGAATGGGGAGCCTAGTAGATACCAACACCACTTCTTAACAGTAAGTACTACAACTAACAACTCCTTCTCATAGGTGGAAAGCCCTTGTTGTCTCTGTTTCAGGGATTTGCTTAAATAAGTTATAGATCTCCCACCTTGTGTTAGGACAACTCCTATCCTAGATCACTAGCATCAGTCTCAACCACAAACTGCTCATCCAAGTTGGGTAAGCTCAGCACTGGGGCAGTGCACATTGCTTGTTTCAAAGATTCCAATGTTTTATCAGCTTCCTTATCGCATTAGAAATAGTCTTTCTTCAACAGTTTGGTGAGAGGTTTCCTCATATGTACCCAGTATATTACCAACTAAGTTGGTGTCTGCGGGGTCAGATGTACGCGGCCTTACCCTTATAATTATACAAAGAGACCGTTTCCTTTACGACCCAATATGCATTGCGGCATTTGATATATTGAGTTTCAGCAACTTCACTAAATAGAAACACTGGAATTTAATAGAGTCATTTTACTCTAGTTCATTATCAGCACAAAGCTAAAAGAATTGTCAATGATGACTCTTCCATCTCCATTTGCAATGGACATAATAAACTTCATAAATCCTTAAAAGACTAAATGTAAAGATTCTGAGAAGAAAGTTAACCCCAAAAATTCTCTCAAGGATTTCAAGGTGGTTGGCCGTGGTCAGTTCTTCATGGCATCAATTTTAGATGGGTCAGTGATTACCCCAACTCCAAAAATAATGTGACCCAAGTACTCAATGACCTTTTGCCCAAATGAACATTTGGTGTCCTTAGCAAATAACTGGTGCGTCCTCATCACATCAAGTATAACTTTCAGGTGGTTAAGGTGGTCCTCCTAGCTACGGTTGTATACCAAAATATCATCGAAGAAAACTAATACGAACTTGCGGATAAAATCAAAGAATACCTGATTAATTAGGCATTGGAAAGTAGCTGGCGTGTTACAAAGGCCAAATGGCATATCTAAAAATTTAAGTTGCACGTGGTGTGTGATAAAACTGTTGAGGTACATGTCCTTCTCCATCATTCAGATTTGAAAATAGCCTGCTCTCAAGTCTAGTTTGCTGAACTAGACATCGCCATGTAGCTCATCCATTAATTCATCAATTACAGGGCTAGGAAACTTGCTATTGATAGTCAAGCCATTGAGGTACCTGTAATCCACGCACTTTCTCCAGCCACCATTTTTTCTTCACTAGCAACACTGGGGATGCAAAAGGACTATGACTCCTCCTTATCAGGCCATGTTTCCAAGAGTTCCCCATTATCTTCTCAATTTCATCCTTTTGGTAATGGGGTGTCGTGTAGGGTATTTGTTTCCTTGGAACAACTCCATGTTGATACCGTGCTCAATCCCACGCACAGGTAGAAGAGTCTTAGGTTCCTGGAAAAGGTCAGTGTAGTCCCTCAACAGTTGATTCAAATCTTCAGCATTTGTGCTACTATTATCTGTGTCTTTGATTTCAATCATCCTCACCTTACCCTCAACCTCTCTTCTGAATATTGATTTGTTCCAGCTACTTGTCTCCATACTAAAAAAATTTGCATGAATATTTTTGTCATAAGTTTCACCAATCTTGGAATATACCTTGCCTACCATGGTAACAACTCATCATTTGATCATCTTAGACATCTTGGCAGAGATAAACTGCAATTCCTTGCTTGCCCTGATAGGCTTGAATCTTAATTGGTCTGTCAGCCTAGTTGATGGTAACAACCATGTTCTCATAGTCATAGAGCACAGAACCATGCAGCCATAGCCAATCCCCACCCAAGATAAGCTCATAACTGTGTAGGGGAAATGTTGTAGGGGAACAAGTGAACTCTCCCCCCTGCATTAACCATCTAAAATCCTTGCATTTCACCTCACTGAGTCTCCTAACACCATCAGCTACTTCAACCATCATGGGGGTTGCATATTCCAACAAACAGTTCATCCTTTCTGCAAAGTGTTAATCCACAAAACAGTGGAAACTCCCACTGTCAAATAGCACTTGAAGGGGTTCTCCTTTGAAAGAACCCTTTGACATAGTAGGTGTTGATGTTGCTGTGGCTACAGATGGCTTTAATTGATAGGTTGTCCTCTTCCACTTCACCTCCCGCCTGCTCATCTTCTGGGCTAAACTCCTCTGTTGCAATAACCATAGGAGTAGGTACTGGATCGGCTTCCGCTTGCAGGGCAAGATTTTTGTTGCACAACGGTGACCAGGAACAAAAGGGGCACCAAATTTGAAACAAAGTTTCTTTTCAAACCTCTCCTTCATCTCAACATCAAATATTAACCTCCTCCCCTCTTGAGGCACCTTCGGTTTGATTCGGTTTGGGGATTGAACCATAGGGCGGTTGGTAGATTTGATATTCATTTTTTGGACAGCTCTGGCTACAATCTTATCAACTAGGTACTCACAGAACGTTCTTGTCTCTTAGCTGATGCAATAGCTTGAAGTAATGTAGTAGGGTTATCAGCTCTGACCGCAGATCTCAGCTCAAATTGGAGACTACCAATAAATATTTCCTTGTAGAAGGCCTCCCCAAATTCAGGGTGTGTAATCATCACAGAGATGACTAAAGAATCGAATCTGCGAAGTAAATCTTGCAAGGATTCATTGTTGCTTGTTTCATACACATGAAGTCTTCGAGTAAGTTATCAGGATCTTCCGTGTCAAAACGAATAAAGGGCAGCAACAACAAATCCATCCCAATCAGTCGGCTTAGGCGGTTTCAAACTCCTAAACCAAGCATCCGCGTCACCTTCAAAGTGCATTCGCGCAAACTCTACCCTCTCATATTCGTAGATCCATGTGTAGATGGATAAATACCCGTTGCTCCTCTCAATCCAAGAGCGGGGGTTATTGCCCTTGAATCGGGGGAAATCAGTAAAGGGCATCTTCGCCTTCCTTCCACGACCCACTTCCTCATATCCATAATCCTCCACATCTATTCCACGATTCACAATAAAGGGGGTCTGTTGTTGGGTATTAACTTGGGGAAACTTAACCCCAGATATCCCAGTTTGTTTATCAGGGGGGTCACCCAGAATGGATTTGTTAGTATTTTGTTTATGAAAGAGTGCTACCATGGAGTTAATCTGAGTCTTCATTCTCTATTGAAATAAAACCATGGAATGTTTTGACCTGGCTGTCTGTGACTTAAACCACTCCATATTCTCCTGTAGCTCATCTGAGACTCGGTCCAAACGCACCTTCACCATCTTGGATCTGACCTATATCTGGATCTTCCAGGGGTACAGGTCTTGCTGGGTTTTTTCTGTAGGCAATTTCCCGTTTTCCTGGAGTCATCTCCTCCATGGCTTCCACCTGAGTGGCTTTAGATGTCGGATCCACCATGACTTGAGGTCTGCGATTCTTCCGTTCAGCTATTGTGGGAAAAGGGTTGGACTTGGATCTAGGTAACCTGGCTTCGACACCAGTTGTAACAAGCTTATGTTTAGTTAATTACAGTTTGCTTGAAGGAAAGAATTTTCCGCAGAGATTTTGGGGAAATAAGGGGAATAAGGGAGATCTACGTTTGAGAATTAGGAGAGAGAAAAGTGAGAGGCAAGAGATTGGGAAAATAGTCAAATTCTTCATAACCGAATAGTACACGGCATCCAAGATATACTATCGGTGATAGAGTTGCTACTAAGGCATACGCGCCCATTAAGTCTATTACAGTCCAAGTGCGACTTCATTAAAACGTAAAAGCATAATTAAAACTAAATGACTTCATAACGAATTCTCTTCTTCAGCCAACATTCAAGGGAGGAGTTCTAGCAGCAGCTGGCTTCCTCTGCATCTTGCTTTTTCTTGCCTTAGCCTTCCAACCTTCCAGCGCATTTGATTGGCGGGGTGGAGCTGTTACATGATTTTATGACTATATATTTTGACCTTGTGCAAAGTTCTGGAATTTAAATAGTGGAGGTAGGGTGTTAGGATCGCATACATGCAAAAGCAGGTAACCCATCCACCTTAATGATGTCTGCAGAACATATGTTCAATAGATATGACCAGAAGAAGATGATAAAGAAGCGTTTCCAGATAACCAAGATTTGATTTGATTTCATATTTACCTAGTTTAATGATTCTCGGTAAATGAGGATGTGAATCTGCTATATTACCTAGATCTTGTATTCCTAGATTCTTAAGAATGCTCTGTGCATCTTTTTTGCGAAGCCTCATTGTGTAGGAGTACTAGTTTTAGATTTCAAGAGTTTTGAAGGTAAACTCATTGGTAAAAAAGTTATTTTTGCATTCAACTGCTCAACGTTCTGTAAATTTTTTCATTATTCTTCCTTTGCCAGCATTCCTGGATTACTATGATATACCATACAAGGTTGTGGAGGTCAACCCTATCAGCAAACGAGAAATCAAGTGGTCGGATTACAAGAAAGTACCGATATTGATGGTTGATGGTGAGCAGATGGTCAACTCATCAGGTTACATGTGGAAACTCTGCCATCTATCGTTTCCTAATGCTGCAAGGATGTAGTTAAGTTCCCTGTCATGATCTGTAACTTTGTTCGTGCTGTAGATATAATCGATGAGTTGAAAAAGAAGATTAATCCTGAAGAGGCTATAGATTCTGGAGCACAAGATGACGAAGAGAAGAAGTGGCGGGGGTATGCATTTCTGCTGAGTATCATATTTTCTGGCACTTTGACTCTGTGATGAATTTGCTGTTGTTAGTCATCAGGCAGGGCTGAGATGGGTTGTCGTGTTAGGAGTCATGGCTCTCTTCTGTCTCGTGATTATTTTACATCGTACTTATGAAGCTCTAGAGAATCTCTGTAGCTAGTGTTTTTTATTGGGATCTTTGTAGCATGCATAGTAGTTGGGTGGTTCTATATTACTTCGCTTTCTGTTTTGCAAACATCCACATCTGATTTTTAGATGCCAAATGCTATATTTCAGTTGGGTGGACAATCACTTGGTGCATATATTGTCACCTAATATTTATAGAAGTACAGCTGAAGCCCTGGAATCATTCGACTATATCACTACCCATGGTAGGATTGTCATATTGCTACTTTAAGTGTTATTACTTGTAATTGCAGAATGCATCGTGTCTTTGATTTTTTAAAGAGAACAGCAGAATTGTGTGACTTCTGCATTACACACTTATACAAGCTCATTTGTTGTTGTAACTTGACGATAGTGCATTTGCTGCAAAGAATCTAAGGTGAAGTTGAAAGAGAGACTGCTATTGGTCTATTATGCCATTTTTGCTTGTGAAGTGTTATTGATTTCCAATATGTGTAGCAAAGCTGATGTTAGGGACCAATAACACGCTATTATTTGTCTTGCTACGACAAAACACAATTTGACGATCTATCCTGGTAGTCTGTTAAGATGCCTTTTCTGATCTCCATGTCTCTGTCACTTTTGTCTGATTTTGTGCTCGTTTCTTTAGTTGGAGCTCCCAGTATGTGAGTTTGTTAGTTCTGTTTATTGTTACCCATCAATCTGGAATTACTTATGATATTACTATAGGAAGAAATTTTTGTTGGTAATGGTTCTGGATTTGGATGAAAATTGTCATTATCATCATGACATTATTCCACCTACTAAGATTTCACACTTAGCGGCTTATCAGTCTAAACTGTCTGTGGATGAGATGCGAATCTGCAGTGTCAGTCACATTACATACTTAGTCAAGCACGCTCTCGCAGTCTTCTTTGATATGCCATGACTGGTTCAGTTCAGTTATATTTCTAACTACATTGAACAAGATAATAGTTAATCTGAAGGCTCATAACAGCATTCATCACACTGGGATTATTGGTATAACATCTGATTCATGCCTGGGTGGTCCTTGACTTATATATGAGCTGGCTTCTTATACATCACACTTATACATGGTCATGTGGGTGTTGATTTTTATCCCTTGAGTGACTATTGACTAAAGATACGTGCCAAACTTCTCTTCGAAACATTTATGCAGTCACTATGTTATTTTACCGGTTCCAGTTTTCCCTAGTGGAGTTTTGGGAGATCACATGGTATCCTTGACTGCCTCTTGCTTTAGTCTAAGGTTCTTTTTGTTGGTTGGTTGCAGGTAACTTCAGCTTTACAGAGAGAATAACAGCAAAATATGCTGGAGCAGTTGCAATGTATTTCGTCTCGAAGAAAATGAAGAAAAAATACAACATCACCGATGAACGGGCTTCGTTATATGAAGCTGCAGAAACATGGGTAGATGCTCTCAAGGGTCGAGATTTTTTAGGTTTGCTCAACTGCGCTTGTTAGCTCCCCATATTATTCTTAATATAGATTATAAAAGTACGAAAAATAATGTCTAATCTCCCACCCTAATCTCTTCAGGTGGAGCCAAGCCAAACTTAGCTGATCTTGCAGTGTTTGGTGTTTTGAGACCCATCCGGTACCTCAAGTCTGGCAGAGACATGGTGGAACACACAAGAATAGGTGATTGGTACTCCAGAATGGAAACAGCTGTTGGAATATCTGCTAGGCGTCAGGCATAACTCAAAATGATTGGTGCAAAATTTGACTGGTTGGTTATCTCAACAAAAGATAGGATAGAGTATACTTATAATTTTTTTCTCTACTTTGGATTTATCTTTTGAAGGTAACTTTATGTTAACAAATGTTCCATCTCCTATGTGGATACTTTAACTGATTCATCTCGTGACAAATAAGGTTTTCTTTCTCTTTATTTTGGGATAGGTTAAATTCACTCGCGCAATAGGGATTTTTCTTATAGAATTCGCTCTTCAGGGTATCTAACCCGAGACATGACCTTGTGCCTATAGCTACTCAACAGTTGAGTTCACTGTATTCTTCTTGTTGATTTGCTGATCTCACCCATGTGTCCTGTTCTCTTGCCAGTATCAAACAAATCACATAATTCATGGCGGCTGCTTAATGTGCAGGATGTGTGTGTTGGAGTCCCAATTTAATTACAGCATTTGTATTTTTGTGTGAGAGGGAAGTAAACACCCTTCCCCACGGTATGCGTGTGTACGTGACCCCTCTTTTATCTTTGTGCACCTATTCTGTATCTGCTGCACATGTACGATTCCACGTTACCCTGCCTTGCTTGCCTACTTTTTTCATGTCGCTTCATATAATCAACAAAGCCTTTCTCCAACCTTTTTCCCTTGGGATTTTTGACAAAACAGGGATAGAATCCCAATAAAGTGACTTTTGCTTTGCTTCCAGTATTTATTTTTCTTTGTTGTCGTCCTTGATTAGCCAGAGCCCTGGTTAGGGGTGGATAACGGTAATATCGGTAATGGAACGATCTCATCCGTTACTGTTACCGCTAAGATAGCGGATAAGGGTTTTGGTTCCGTTACCGTTACCGCTATCCGTTATTCTGTTACCGCTATTCCGCTAACTTAGCGGTAACGGTAGCGGAATTCCGCTAATTCCGCCAATATAATTCCTGTCAATAA
>JAOWBN010202691.1:0-14611 GCA_028565015.1 Pinguicula moranensis | reverse complement strand
CGTAAGCCATATTTTATATATGATATAAGTATTTACATAGGTGAAAACAAGAAAAAAGGAAGAAAAAAAAAAGCTAATCCGAAATAATACAATCTAGAGAAAGAAGTCTCAGGAGCAATGATCGTATAAGGCTGGAGACGGTGTCTAATTGTGATCATGAATATATCAATCCTGTCCTTCCAGTATATCCTTCAGTATAACTAAGGGTGATCGGTTCATGGCTCTCCTATCCTCATGAATGCACAAACATCTCTGCATTCAGTTCATCGCCATCATCCGCTTTTCACCATAACTGGATATCATGACTATCAACTTATCGATACACTTTTTTATAGGAATATCGGTGCATAGCTCCTTACAGTTTGGTGAGCTATACCTATAATGTGAAGAGGATATACAAGATGGGCAAGGATATAATATTTCACTTTCAATGCATCATTCACCCCTCTTTGACCTTATATTCATTGAGCTTTGTGGTCTATGGCTAATGTCTTCTTGGTGCATCCTTCTTGGAATGGTGGCATGCACCTTCCGTGGTTGTTGTCTCCTTGTTTTTATCATCTCTGCTGTTGAGGGTTGAGTGCGGTTGTTTGTGTGTTCAATGAACAACCTTCATGTTGCTTGAAGCTGGTCCGACATTGAGTGAGGACACCAATCTTTATACCCATTTGTGCTAGTGGGAACTGGATGACCCCCTCAATCTGAATACGGCCAAGCAGGTGTGTGGATTAAACTTATCTGAGTTCCGTGGACCTTCATGTTTGCCTAATTAAATCAGTCCAGCGTGTAAGAGCACCATCAGAGTGTACAGAACTTGGCTGATGGTATTGCATAGCAAAGTGTCCGTGAAAACTCAAAATAAATAGAATTCTGGATCGAAATGATGTTCCCTGAGAGCGTGAGGCTGACCAGGGAGAGGGGTAGGTAAATAGTGAGATTGGTTGTCTTTCTTGAATCATGAGCAAACGAATTCTCCCATCTGCAACCTGTACCGTATTGAAGCAAGGAGATAGTCAGGAAGTATCAATAAAAGTTTTTTGTTCTTCATACCTCGTATACAGGGACTATTCTGCTTGTAACCCCCAACATACTTGGAGTGCACCTTGCAGCTTTGATAAGCAGGTCTCGTGTCTGCCAACATAATTTAGCAAAACTATAAATGGCTAACTCTTGATCTGTGAAAGAGAATGAGAGGTCTGAGAGTGAAATTGATGAAAACTCCCTCCTTGTGGTGAGCAGACCCCTAAGTTTATCAACCAGGCCCAAAAATAGAACAATGTCCATGTCCCTAACCTGTACCTCATTGAGTCCTTTAAAACAGTTAGACAGCTCAAGTTCAAAAGTATAAATAGCTTTACAAATTAGTATAACAGGGGGCATAAGATTAAGTTATGTCACGCTGACTGTCTCATTATATAGGCCCCATAAACAGGATCCATGCTCCTAACATGTACCTCATTAAGTCCTATAAAACAGTAGGGCAACTCCAGTTCAAAATTAACACTAACTTGACAGATTAGTATAGTAGGAAGGAATAAGGTTAAGAATATGCAAACCAATCTTTGTTCTTCACTGTTCTGGTTGAGATTGTTAGTCTAGAGCATCCTTCCTGCATTGCACAGAATTACTAACGGCATTGCAATACAATATAGTTAGTAAAATAAGCAACTTCTTTAATCTGTCTTGTATAAGTGAATTGTCTGTATAGAGATCCTGCTCCCGAGTACCTACTAACTCTTTCTCAGTTAGAGGTGAGAGCATTTAATTGAAGGAAAGACAAATAATTGAAGCAGACATCCAGTCTATTATGGAGTAAGGGAATGAGTGAGGACCTTTGTGAGCTTTCAGACAGTGCCAGGTTGGGTGTTGGAGATCTAAATACCTGTTGTTTGGTCTTAGCAGTTGCTGTGAAATGACTTGCATTTCTGTTCTTTCAGATTTGCCACATTGTCATTAGCCAAATGTTTATTCAGGCTTCTGTATCAACTGCTCTGGGTTTTTTCATGATAAACTGCTCAATGCTTTCCTCTCCACCATTAACTTCCAGCCAATTTTGTATTAACTTCCAAATGTCAGCGGGTAGAGTACATGTGTGAAATAGATGCATGATAGATTCTGCCTCATCTTAACAAACTGAGCACCTCGTATCTAGTAAACCTTGAATAATATTTCTTTTTTGCAGGACCTCCTTCACAGGGATTCCCCCTTGTAATAATTTCAAAGCAAAGCTACAATTTTTCGTTGGTGTAATTTTGTTCCAGACTAACCTCAGGGATCTTAGTTCTGCTTCTGTGTATACATAAGCCTTCACTGATGGATGACAAAAATATGCCTCTCCCACTTTGTATTTCCCATCAGAATGGTCTGAGAACCTGAAGATGTCCTTTCTGTTTTGCCCTGGTTGAAATCCTTGTATTAGTTGTAGTACATCCACTATTGATGTTGCTTCATCCCCCCCTTAAGGCTCTTATCCAATCCCAGTCCCAAATCCAGTTGTTCCCACTCCAGTGCCCTGATTCGACTATTGTTCTTGTGTTGCACCTTGCTGTTCTAAACAACCTTGGATGCAGTATTGCCAAAGGTGTTGATGAAGCCCACTTATCCTGCCAGAACTGAATTCCTTCTCCACTTCCTATTTTTATCTTTATGAGCTCATTAAACCATGTGGCAGATAGTGTCTGTTGTAGATCCTTCCACCAGTAAGAGGAGTATTGCTGAGTTCTCTCCCTCTCCCTTAAACTTTGATAAGGTGGCCTCAATTCATGATGTTGCCCTAGTGTAAGTCTACCCTTGACTGCATATTTGGAGTGAATGATCTGATATGCTAAAGTCTTGTCCCCACGAAGTAGGTATTCCCCCATTTGCCCAGCAAAGCCTCATTCACTGCAAGGGGGTTTCTCACCCCAAGCCCACCCTTGTCTCGAGGGGTTTGTACTTTCTTCCAAGGTATACAGCTTACACTTTTCCTGTGAGGATTACTATTCCAAAGGAAGGACCTCATGAGTTTATTTAGTTGTTTTAAGACCTCTGCTGGAGCTTTGATGTAACTGAAAAATGGGTAGACACTGCACTTAGCACCAAGTTTAACAATACTAGTTTACGTACCTCCTTCTGAAATGGATCTGTGTCCTGAACTCTGGAGTTTTCTTCTAGTAGATGGTAAGATTGGTTCCCATGTTGCCTTTTTTCTTGGATTTGCTCCCACAGGTAGTCCCAAGTAGGCAAATGGTGTGGATCTGATTTAACAGTGCATATATCTGGCCATGCGCCTTAAGGCAGTTTGTGGTACCGTTACTCCAATGAGTCTAGTCTTGTGGTAGTTAATTTTTAGTCAAGATCTCAAAATTTTGTAAAATAGCCTTCATTACCTTTATATTCTGCCAATTCCTTGACCAAATAATATGGTATCGTCAGCATACTGAAGGTGGGATAGGGGGACCTTTCTTCTGCCAACTTGTATGGGCTGATAAGATGAGAATTTGATGGTTTGGCAGATCATTTGGGAGAGGCCCTCAGCTGCTATTAAGAATAGTAGGGGAGATAAAGGATCTTCTTGTCTCAGACCTCTTGTAGGATAGAACTCATTAGTGTGACTTCCATTAATTAGAACAGATGTAGATGTAGATTCCAATAGTCCTCTGATCCACCACATCCAGCAAGTGGGCATGTTCATTTTCCCCATCAGATCCAGCAAGTCGATCCAACTTGATTGGGAGATGGATGTCCCGAACATAACCAAAATTGAGAAGGAGTGCATTTTCATCTTTGTCCAGCCATTTGCAAACCTTGTGATGTGCTTGGATATTGATCCCTCTCGCTAATGCATGATGTACTTTGATGGATTCTTTGTTGATCAATTTTGTTCTGTTCAAGCATAGTTTTGCCATTGTTTATGTAGACAGTTGGCCAGTTGGCCAGTTGGCCTCGGTCGGTGGAGGGGCTGGCGGAGGGAGGCCGTCGCCTAGCTCAACCATTTATTTTATGGTTGTTCATGATGCTTGCATTTGCTAAACTCGCATTTCTATGGAATTTTAATCGCAGAGTCTGCACTCTACAATTCTTTTAAGCATTTACTAATTATATATACATACATATATATACACATATATACATACATATATACACATATATATATGTATATTGGAGGAAGCCTTTACCAGGATCCAATCCATACTATGAAACTGGGACCCGAGCAAAGACAAATGAACATACTTTTGACTACTTAATTGGAGAATGTATGCTTCAACCGATCATATGCCTTAGTGGATGTAGATAAAAAAAAGTTTCCCAAGATAAATGTGAAAATGTCTTAATGTTTTAATACAAAATTTGACTAAACTAACATATATATATATATATACATTTTTTTTAAATGCTTTGGACTAATATTCATAAAAAAATACGGATCTTGAATTGTCATTGTGGATTTTCATGTTTCTATTTCGGTATATGATCCTCCTAAGGAGAACTGAAGAAATGTAACAACAAACATTGATAGCGTCCAATTCATGGAGGCCAGCCCACAAGGTATATCTAGATTTTTAGGATTTTTCTAATAATAAATTTCTAGTATTTGACTTGAATTAATATTCCTAGTAAAAATTCTAATAGTATTAAAATTCCTGCCTAATCTCTTAACTATTAGGGTTAAAAAAAGATGCACAAAAACAGAGAGGGACAATAAAAATAAAGAGATGTGTGACTTGGGATGTGACTCTTTGTGTCTGTCTTATTTGAGAGGCTTTCTCAGTATTTTTTAGTTATTGTCCATGTCTCCTTTGTATTACAAAATTATTATTTCTTAGTAGATTGATTTTATTCTTCTCCCATTGACGTAGGCCTTTAGGCCAAACTATGTAAATCTTGTATTATTGCCTTATTTTATTAGTTTTGCTTCCGCAAAATCTGAAATATTTCCCAGCAAGTGGTATTGAAGTCTAGGTTGTGAGATCTAGGCTTGGATTTCAATATTTGGGATAAGAGATTTGTAATGTTTGGGCACAAGATTTGTTATAAAAAAAAGGTAAGTTTTGAGCAAATCTCACGTATTGATCAGTATCGCTGCTACTTTGGCCACTAATTTCTAAAGATTGAGGACTTCGATCATGATAATCTTGATATCGTTTGAAAGCCGATTGAGTGAGGAACAAAATCCCTTATAGTTTTATGGTAATGTATTTTCAAGAAGGGTCCAATTTCATCAAATCTGATGAAAGTCTCTGTTGTCCGCAAAGGTATGTGCAATCAACTTTGACCACTGATTGCTGGAGATCTCCATATCTCCAACCGCCACGATTTTTGTGCCATTGGAAATCTCATGGAATGACAAATACAATCCCTAAGGTGTGGTGGTCAATTATTTAGTGTATGAGGCAAATTGTGCACAAAATTGTGCGCATATTTTAGGGGTTTGTTGAAGTATTTTGGATTATGCAATTGGCTAAATTTTTGAAGCAGTTTGTGGTCATTTGTGTGTTCCAATATGCTGTGATATCCTTGTTTGCTTAGAGTTGTAATTTGACTATCTAACAGAACATTGTTAGCTATTTGATTTATCTTTTGGCTAGTATTGCGAGATAACATTTGTGGTTTAAGTCAAGTTTGCGATGTGTCTGGATCAAGATGAATGCAATATTAACATTTCACTAAACATATGTGGATTTTGAGGAACTGAAAAATTGAAGCTAGACAATAAGCTAGTTAAAGTTTGGGATAAAAGTTCTAGTAGGTTGAAACCATGGTGGTTAAGGAGTCGCGAAGGCTTGGAAGCTTTGGAGTTAGAGAAGGCTCATGGAAGCTTGTGCATTGTGTTACCTTGTTAATGGTGGATTGGGAGTGTCAGCTAGTGTTCCAAGATTGATGACTCACTCTGGTTGTAAGAGTGAAAGTGGTGTGAAATAATTGAAGAAGAGTTGTTCTCTTTGTTAGAAGTTCGTTTGTGTTTGAAATTATGATCAGGGAAGTGCGAGTACTTGTACTGGTATAACACTTGTTGGTCCCATGAGTATGACGACAAAGTCTTCTTCTGTTTGGCAAGTTCAAGAGGAGCTTGAGTGGTGCCGTAAAGCTACCTCTAATGGATTACTTGGATAAGGAAATCAAGTTTGTCCGAATACAAGATAATTCAAGTTAAGAGGGTGATTATTAAGAATTTGCTTAATAATAAATTCCTGGTGTTTGACTTAATTAATATTCGTCGTAAGAATTTTAATAGTATTAGAATTTCTATCAATAAATAAGAGATCTCTTAACTATTAGGTTTGAGAAAAATGCAGAAAAAGAGGAGACTGGGTGAAAGAAAAATAGGGGATGTAAGACTTGTGATGTGGCTTTTTGTGTTTGGATGACTTGAGAGGTTTCCTCTGTTTCCAGTAGTTATTATTTGTCTCCTTTGTATCACATGATTATTATTTCTTAGGGTACGTTTGGTATCAAGATATGCGTTATCCCGCATCGCATATAACGTGGTGTTAACTGAGTGATATGGAATGTGTCATGTGTTTGGTATAGTATCCGAAAGTTACTAAATCCCATCTTACGTTTGGTAAACTGTCTTTTTTCCTCCGGAGTCTTTGTTAGGTTATTTTGTTGCAATGTCCAAAATACCCCCGCATACCTAGGTATAAAACCTTCAAACTCCTCTTCATTTCACGTTGCTGAGAAGAGGAGTCTGGTTGTTGCGCGATTCTTGCCGGAGAGAGGACCCAACGAGCCATTCCCTTCCGCGTTGATGTCGTCGTAAATGGAGAATATAACCTGTCCTTTCGCGTCGCGCCATCGTCTGACAGCGAGCGAGTATGTTTTTTGGCTCCAAGATCTTTCGATTAAGGTTTATGGTTTGCGAGGGGGGTTTGGGGTTTATAGGTTTTTTTGGGTTAGGGTTTATAGGCTGCGTTGTTTCCAGGTTTTGGGTCCAAATTATTCGGGTTGCAATTTGCGATTTGAGAAAGTGTTATTCAAGCTTGCGTTTTGGTTTGCAATTTTCCATTGGACTTTGTAATAAGCTTGTGGTTTATTTTGTTTGCGAATTTGTAGTTTGACTTCTTGAAATTTTGATTGCTAATTTGTGTATTGAAATTTTGTTTGCAATTTGTCTCTTTTGTTTGCAAATTCGTAATCAAAGTTTGTTGTTTGCCTTGTATCTTCATTTTTTATGTGAGTTCAGACCTGACTTGTGCTAATAGTCAGTGCGTATATTAAAATTATATTTGAGGTTGATGTTAGTTTATGTTGCACCTTTTTGAACAGGAAGCGCAAACTAATACAACCAACAAGATTATCATTGCGCAAGTATGCGAGCGAAGGCCGTAGTTACTTACTGAATTGCCGCTTCCCCCTCCAATTATAGATTTGACAAAAACTCCGTCCGACGGTGATGATAGCCAGCACCCGATCATTGTTGAAGCAGTTTCTGAACAACAACCAAACCTTGCCCGCCGTCTCTTTGACCCCGTCCAACCATCGTCTTGCGTCACAAATCAACAAAGCTCCAACACATGGATTGATAAATTCTTTATGTAGTATCTGATACTCTTGTCTTTCCGTATGGTGGTGATCCTTCGATTATGCTTTGTCACTTCGAACTTTGTATCTTATGTTTTAGTATTGTTTGTACTTTTCTATTGTAAGGCTTTGTAACATCTGAATCCATCGTTTGTTAGATGTGAACTTCTGTTCTTATATTTTACGTTCGGTATCCTAACAAAACAAAATAACAAGAGTGAACATTGTTGGTCACTGTGAACAATGCGGAATAACAAGATTCAAGTCCCACATTTGGTATCTTAACAAGAGTCAAACATTGATATCAAAATGGATTCAAGTCTCACGTTTGGTATCCTAACAAGAGTCAAACATTGACATCAAAACGGATTCAAGTCCCACATTTGGTATCCTTACAAGAGTCAAACATTGATAGCAAAATGGATTCAAGTCCCACATGGTATCCCAACAAGAGTCAAACATTGATAGCAAAACGGAGTTACAAGATTCAAGTTCCACGTTTGGTATCCTAACAAGAGTCAAACATTGATAGCAAAATGGAGTAGCAAGATTCGAGTCCCACGTTTGGTGTTGTAACAAGAGTCGAAACAGTGCTAGGAAAATGAAATAACAAGAATCAAGTCCTACGTTTGTTATCCTAATCAAAGTGCCCCAACAACCAAGTCACTGTGAATATTGTTAGTTATGCAGATCTTAAGCTACCAATTCAACTTAGCTCCCCATCAAGGAAAGTGCGAACGAAAGAAGTACGTCCCTCTTCGTCTAGTCTTCACCAAATGTGGTATTGTCGGTCATGCTTGACTGGATGATCAACAAACTTGATCCTCTTTCCAAAAGTGAGCGCCGTATAAGATGCGACTTTCTCAAACAATGCATCTGTCTTCTGTTCTTTCTTTGACCCATCCTCCATGAACTTAATGCAGAGTGCATTGAGGTTTTTGAGGGTGACCGCAACTTCTGAAGATACATCATCGGGCTTGCTAACAATCTTCTTTTTACGCTTCAACCACCCCCACTAGAATCACCCTCATACGGCTGATTTTGACCTTCACCTACTGGAGTGTTCACTTGAGGGGACTCAGGAGTGTTTGCGGGGTTCAGAACTTCATCTAGTAGCGAATCTTCAGTTTTGCAAAAGACCTCCTCAGCCGCAGGCATCTTCCTAACTTCTCGCTCAACATTCCCGTGATCAAACCACTCTTGCCCCCTGCTCGTTTTTTGCCAAAAATTTCTCCCCATATCTTGTAATATGGAAATGTCTTCCCTCTTAGTGCCAAGAACTTGGAATTTTCCTGATTTAAAGTACCAAAAAATCCAAAAAAAGTTAGCAATGGCATTAAACGTGAGCAACGACATTAAACGTGAACAGTGGCATTAAACGTGAGCAATGGCATGTAACATACCCTTTTGATCTCTCCCACATGGTCTCAGAGTCCATCATCACCGTGTGCGTAGTGTTGTCGAAAGAAACACCGCTACGTTGCAAAAACTCATTAAGTAGGCGGTATGCCTTCCGATATTTTTCACAGTCAAGGCGACTCCCATCATAGTGTTGACATTCTTAGCTGCTCGCTCATACGTACCTTTCTTCCAGCCTTGGCCGTCCTTCCATCCTTCCACCATCTTGTAAGACAGCAATAGGCGACTACTCCTCGGCTGGGTTAAAATACACCTTCTTCGAGATGTATGGCGGATCATGTATTGTGTTCTGAATCTTCCCACCATTTAAGACCCTTTTCCTAACACATACTTTTATTCTTTATTTTCCTCATCAAAGAACTTTGAAGTAACGTCCTCCTGATCGTGTTCAGATCCAGCCATTTCTGTAAAACAAAAACCAAACACAACTACACCTTAGTATACAATGCAAAAGGAACAAAATAATTCAAAAAAAAAGGCACATAAACAAAGCATAACAACTAAAATAAGTAAACAAAGGCGACACCAGTTCATTCATTAACCAGGAGAAGCCAATCCAATCACAAATGAATACAACATAACAACAAGATTGTCTTTATTGTCCAACTATAGTTTACAACCACTAGCACAAACGTTGTTATGAATAAACTTCCCACATGTCATTTGCTAGGGTCTCACGAAACTGTGTCCATGCAGGCGATGACATATTAGATAGTATCCTCCCCAACGTCTATCAACATTTCATCCCCCTCCATATGAGAACACTCAAATTCGGAGCTCGGGAGTCTAACAATGGATCAAGTGGGCTAACATTAATGACAAAATTGTGTATTAGGCTACAGGCAAGTGTGATATGGCATTGTGTTTTCACTGGGTATAATGTTGTGTGACGTAGAACTGAAAATCTTTTCTTTAACACTCCAAAGGCTCGCTCTATAAGATTCCTTGCAGCGGAGTGGCACAAATTAAACAGTTCCTTTGAATTCTGAGGCCGTCTATTTGCACTAGTCCTGCAGATGGTACATAGTTTGTCTGTACGGTGTCAATAAACCAGGGCCATTCGTATATCCACTGTCACAAAGATAGTATGAACCTGCATCACAAACAAAGTAGAATCTCTAAACAAGATTCAAGTTATGAAATGTTTACAACCCAAAATGAACTGGCTAACCATTTGCGATCCTGAGTTCATTTGATCATGTTACAGCATCTCGAAGCACCCTGTTGTCTGCAGCATAACCCTCCCATCCAACCAATATGTAAACGAAACGCCTAGCTGTGTCACAAACTCCAGGAACGTTGGTGGCTAAATGACCTTTCCTTGACCTATATCTTGGCGCGTCCTGCTGAACAACGTGTAGCGGGATATATATTCCATTTAGGGCGCCAAGACATCCCTGCATCCAAACATTAGCAAATGAAAGAAACACAACAGTCAAACATTTAAATTAAGATAGGCGCATACCTTAAACCATTTGAACCTCTTGTCCGTCGTCGTCTCATTGATTGGAACCGTGGTAGCTAATAGTTTACTCCCTAACTTCAGAACAACATGTAGAACCTAATGGAATACCTGGCTAATGGTCAAACCACTGCGTTGGAGGTCTGTTTGCAGTACACAATTTTTCTGATGATGTGCTAGCGCAGGAAGGAATATCGCAACCTTCTCTACTACTGATACGTAGTAGTCGTCCTCTAAGAAACATTCCTTTTTAAGGAGTTTACATAGTTCGGCGAACGCAACTTTAGACATTCTCAAGTTCTTAAAGCACTCTTTGTTATTGTCTTGCGTGAGCCGTTCTATGAAAGCCAACCTTTCTGATATTTTGTCTAAGATTATATATTTCGGAGGTATAATATGGTCACGCTTGCACATAATATTACGTGCAACAAGTTTTCTCTATTGTGCTGCTAGTTCTAAAATATTTGGTAAAGCTTCTACAAAAGTTTGGGCGATTAATAGGAATATCAAAAGATCCGTTGCTTTATAGCACCAATAAGAATTAGTTTAGATACTCATATAAGAAGTAAGAAGACTAAAATAGGATATCATGTAATTAATGAAACAACCAAAGATCCACCACACTGGTTCCAGAAGCACCCAAAAATAAATGACCCTTTCAATTTAAACTATACTAAATTGAAGACATGTTAATCGCCAATTCCAAGTTCAAAAACATGATAATCGCCAATTCCAGAACATCAAATGAAGAATGTACATAACAGCCTATTCAAAGTTCAAAATATTACTTAAAACAGAATTCAGTAACAATTCGAAGAATGTACAAAATTTAAGCAAGTTTCAAAGAATTTACAGAGGTAGAAACCATACATTACCATGTGAAGTCAGGTATAAATTTCAGTTCCAATGCAAAGAATGTACAGGAAAAAGAATCCAATTCAAAGAATATACATAGCCCTACAACAAATTCACAGTAGAAGCTCAAACAAATATTAGTAAGCCCCAACTCCTATTTCAAACAAAAGTCAAACAAAAGTCGGCGTTCATACAAATATCAATAAGCCCCAATTTCCATTTCAAACAAAATTCAAACAAAATTCGAACAAAGTTCAAACAAAATTAAGAAAACAGGTGACTAAGAACCATAGATACGAATCCAAACCATTTCCCATGGCAAAACATAGTCTCGCAAACCCTAAACCTAATTTAAAAAAATCAAAAATTAACTACAAAACCCTAGTCTCGCAAACCATACACTCGAATTCAAACCTGTCAAAATTCACTACAAAATAATAACCAAAAAATAGGGAACTAAGAACCGTACATAGGAATCCAGAAATCCAAAAACACCGAATGGAAAAAAGAACTGAACGATACCAGCTTGTTCGAAGCGATTCACAACAAATTCCTCACGAAATCTGTCAAAACAAAGAACACAATGTGGAGAAGAACACAGAACGACAAACCAACACTAAAATGCAAGCTTAACATCAATTCTATTGTTGATTCAGGCAAAGGGAAGATTGTCCTCGTCACGGGAGGTTTGGGAACGACAGATTTTCTGTCGAGCTAGGGTTTTTTCGTTTTGTTTTCAAGTTTATATAATTGGTATGCATCGTAAATAATGAGCGGCGGAGGGGTATTTTTGGAACCATAATATATTAAAAACGTGGGATGGGTTTCTAACCTACCTTTTTAGGCGAGATCAAAAACAGGCGCGTGATCCCCCAATTGTCATTTTTCACAGAGTTATTAGCGCGTGCTGGGATAACTCAAGTGGATACCAAATATAGGCAAACTTAGGATAACTGCCGCAAAATTTACGAAACCCTACCGACACCCTGATACCAAACGCACCCTTAGTGGATTGATTTTCCTATTCTCTCATGGACGTAGGCTTTTAGACCAAACCATGTAAATCTTGTATTGTTGCTTTATTTTGTTATTTCCGCTTTTACAAAATTTGGAATATTTCACAACACTAGGTGTGTTTGGAAATCTAATACAACACGAGGCTATAAGTCAAAAAGAATAATCACAATAACTGGTTTGTCGCACTAACTAATACTTTATTCAATCAACAACAACAACAACAACTGCGGCTACAGCCGTTCAACCCAATATAAACAGAAGACACAAAATCTTAAAAGGTTGAAACCCTAATTTAAGAAAGTAATCCTAGTAATAATATATTTTTTTTAGATAGTTGAGGTATCCAGTTTCAGCCGAATAGTCCATAGGACCCATACAAAGCCCCTTTGCATGGATCGAGCCGAAGCCCGTGGTCATGGCCCCAACACGCTTTCTTTAGCGAGAGTCAAACCCTGTACCTCTAGGAAAGCAATGAGTTTGTGTCAGGGGCTCAAACTACTCGGATAACCCGTTGGGGTTAATCTTAGTAATAATATTAACATCATAATATAAAGAAATTCAACGTGCACTCTTCTATATCCTCTTTACATTACATGGATAGCTCGCCTAACTGGAAGGAGTTATATACTGATATTCGTATTATAAGTTGATAGTCATGATATCCAGTTCTGGTGAAAAGCCGATGATGGCAATGAACTGAATGCGGAGATACATGTGCATTCATGAGGTTAGGGGAGGCATGTACCAGTCACCCTTAGTTATACGGGAGGATATAGTTGAAGTGCAGGGTCGATCTAATTCATGATCAAGTATCAGTCTCACGATCGTCGACCCTTAGGCTACTTTATTTTTCGCATTAGTCTTCTTCGTTGTTTTCTTACATGTAAGTACTTTATATCTTTATTTATATACAAATTTGGCTTTCTAAAAAAAAAAATCAACGTAAGAATTAAAAAGAATAATAATAAAGTCTTCACTCATTATCTGCATCATTCTCCTAGGTCTAGAGAAAATTCGTTTTTGAATTTTGGGGGAGTGAGCTAAATTTTAGCAGCAGGATCCCGCCCAAAGAAAACCGAAACAATCGGCTTTGCGTTGTCTTCTTCAAGCCTTTGTTGTAACTCATCCTTCAGGATGGTGACATAACCATAGATCGAAGTGAATCTTTTAAACTCATGGAATACCTTGGATAAGTTGGAATGAAGCACATACAAATGTAGATTTACAATACCGCAACCTAATCGCCATTCTTTTTTTGGGTATAAAACCTGACGTGCCTACTTTGGTTCCAGTTCATGAGGGTATCTATCAAAGATGTTTTCTTCTTCAACTGCCTCAGAGAATTCATCCCGAACCTCAGTTTATTGGCAACATGTGAAAGTACATCGATGTAGTGATCGAAAATCGGTGGCTTGTCATATGCAATCCCTTCTTTGATATCATCTAGATATACACACAATAATAATAATAATAATAATAATAATAATAAGAAGAAGAAGAAGAAGAAGAAGAAGAAGAAGAAGAAGAAGAAGAGAACCTTCTATACTCAGAAGATTCATCCAAACCTTCTTCTCCACAAAGCTCGACAAACAAAAAATATCTGAATTCTTCCATATTGTCACTAGCAGCCATAGGTTGTGGAACAAGGGCAACCACGTATTGCATCAATTTCATCGCGACAAAAAACCTCCTCCAACATGGTGTCAATTCGCCTCTTCGGCGACATGGTGAAGAGTTAGGCTCTGATACCAATTTGATGCGGTGTAAAGCTATAAATTGAAAGAATAATTGAAATAACTGGTTTGCGGCGCCAACTCAATATTTTATTCAATCAACAACAATTGTGGCAAAGCATTCGACTCAATATAAATAGATGACACAAAATCCGAAAAGGTCAAAATCCTAACTTAAGCGCAAATAAACCCTAACAACAATATTAAATCTTTAAAGTGCTAATATAAAGAAACTCAACATATTTATTAAAACGAATAATAATAAAGTCTTCACTCCTTATCTTCATCAAAATCATTGTGGATAGCCACAATGTGGCATAAGGGGGTCTTAAACTAATGATTGTAGGGATTAATGAATCTCTTATAAGTCTAAAAATCAAACCTTGATATTTCATCTATCCAAAAAAAACCACAATGTGTTTAACATGGGGAGCAAAAAACTAGAACCATTTTAAAAAGTAAGTTTATCTACGAAGAAAAGGGAAGCTAAACTGGCATTTGGCTATTCAATTGAGGAATTGTTAACCAACCGATTTCGTATACTTAACTTTACCCAGTATATTCCCAATTAAGTTGGGGTCTGGGGGGTCTGATGTACGCGGTCTTACCCTTGTAATTATAC
>JAOWBN010202681.1:0-14612 GCA_028565015.1 Pinguicula moranensis | reverse complement strand
TTTCCGCCCTTAGCGGTAACGGTAACGGTAACGATAGCGGATTTCCGCCATTACCGCTTACCGTTGTCCACCCCTACTTGCTGTTGTGAGATATTTTCTCAAGAAAATCTCACGGATATTTCAATTCTGCTCTGTACTAAGATCACAGATGGACAAGGCTATTATTAACACTCAGGAACTGGCCAGAGCAACGCAACTGGATAGATTTCAGAATGAAACTGCCCAGTCTTTTTTTTCCAATAATATTCTTTTCTGATGAATGGCAACTACCGCTCCATTCATTTTTGTTGTATCATCAAGTAAAGCAATGCTGATGGAATGAACTCTCAATTAACGTTCTTCTCCAAGAAGCCTCTGCTAAGACAACATTTTTATTTACAATTATCAACATCACATTGAAGCTTTTAAAGATGAATGCAAACTAGATGCGCTTACGTGCTAGCAATTTCATAAACCCTGAACCTTCACAGCCCACAGGGTTTCTGATTACCATGTAGTTTCACCCTCATTTGAACTAGGGATAAGGCATGATGAAATTTCATTTGTTCATTTACACACCGACAACACTTGAGCACCATAAAGACGATTTACTTTATATATTCGACCAAGTTCTCAGCCCCGAGTGAGGTTCCTCCACTTGTCCTTTAAATCAACCTGAGTTTAGCCATATTCAATATCTTGGCCACAATAAACATGAGGCGAATTACTGAGAAAGAAGAAGAATCGAAACCAAACTTACTTCCGTTCTCTCTTCAAATTGATCCCGGTAGGCATGCATAATGGCCTTCCAATTTCCTTTTCCATACCTTCAGGACAGTAGTAAATGACTTATATAATGAAGGCCCTTAGTAATCGCATATTCAAACATACAAACATGATGTCAATGTCTGCATATAAAAGATAAACATACTCCTCCACTCCAACCCTCAATGCGTCTTCTTCGAGAAGGCTCCATTTTCTAGGTACCCTCCTCCTCTTCTTTTCTTGAAAAAGGTTTAAAGGAGTTGCTGTTATCGGCCTTGGGTTTGGTAAATCATGCATTGCTGGGTTTTCATCTGATCCATCAATTGAGTCATCCCACTGAAAACACACTATACCAATTTAAACTACTGCAAAATACAAAAACTAAAGATGAAAACATTTCCTATTTATCATCACAAGACTCTGGCGAGTTCAAAGAGTACCTAAATCATGAGGGATCTAAGGGAGTTCCTGAATGAAAAAAGAGGATGCCCCAAAAACATGAAAATGAAGCAAAAAGAGAAATCAAAGCTTCTCACCGCAGAGGTGTGAGCAGTGTTATTACGCTTCATCAGACTAGGCCTAGAGACATTGCCCGCACGACAAGCGGGAGGCTGAACAACTCCATCAGCATCACAAATAAGCACATCGACCTCAACACGACTCCCTTCAGCAGGGTCTTGACACTTATTTTTTGCTGCCTTAAGACACACAGTTTCGGCGAATTGTAATGCTTCAGGAAGTGGATCCTTCACCATCGCATGGAGATCCCATTTAGCGAACTCCAGAGCTTCCTGAACCTGTTTAACTTCGGGGCTATGTGGTAGATTGTTCTTCCTAGGTGATGGCCCTCCTTCCATCTCATCAGAGTTGGTAATTTTGGCTCCCCTCTGACATCCCACTACCTGTCCTCTGGTGCGTCTCAAACCAACAAGCTTAGATCTTAACTGAATTCTTCCCTTTGGGGATTCTGCAATGCATGTGAAATAATGAATAAATATATGCATAGGAGAAAAAAACTCGAAGTACTGTAGCGCAAAAGATAATGCAACTCGCTACTTTCATGAATAAATCAGTAAATTAATTTACAGCTATTACTCACCTATATGCGCTAGCTCGTTTGCATTTGATTTTGCAGTAGGAATCGAAAACGTATTCTGCTATATGTTGGAAAGTTACGTAGATGCCAAAAACTATATGTTTGTGCAGTTCAAATTTGATTTTTAAAGGGTAAAAATATAGACTGCTGCATTTACAAATACTCTGCAACAATTAGTAGACACATAAAACAATGAAGACAAGATACATTAGTATTTTAAGCGTAAGAAATTACAATTTCACTTTGCAAGGACTTGAACATTTCGTTTACTAATCAATCACATAATCCTGCCAGATAAAGAACGTAAAAAGCTCAATTAAGAAAATATACACAATCCAGTAACAATAAACTTACCATTGTTGACATCATTACCGCCTCCATCTGCATCCTGACGAATACAAAGTGAATCCGCAACTTTTTCAGCTACTGGTAATGCATCCGCTTCACTTTCCCTTGCTTGATTAATATTTCCCACATCTCCTTGAGCTACCTGATAAACACACTCCAGTTCTTGTCGACCTACATTATCATCATTACAACAATCTTCTTCAGCTGTTTGATTAATACTCCCAATTACTTTCCCAGTTTCTTTATTAGATATCCCCGATTCTTCTCCTCCAATTCTATCCAATTCTCGCTCAGCCCCTTCATCAGCATTCTTTATCACTTCTCCTTCCGGATGATCAAAATTCCTCTCTTTTCCTTCCACTTGTTCAACTATTTGATCAACACACTCCTTCCTTTGCCCAGATCCACGGTCAACATAATCCACATCTTCTATAGCTACCTGATCGGCATGCTCATTATTATTATTATTATTTCTGGGCACACTATTGTCAATCGCCATATCACATTGCGCTGTTATATCATTTTCCCTTGTTTCGACTCTATATACTTGATTAGCATTTCCGATTCGGTCTGCTCCAGAAAGATCCTTGTCATCTTTCAATTTCAAGGCCAACAACTCAAAGAATGACGGACCTAATTTGGCCAACAACTCAAGGAATGACGGATCGAATTTGGACAACCGCTCAAGGAATGACGGACCCAATTTATCCCTCTCAAGCCTAATATAAGCATCAACTGCTCTGGCTGCATCAATTCCCTCTCCATTCTTCAGAATACGCTCACAAACACAATCGTCCCAAACTGCCCTCTCAATGTCCTCCTTCCACACCAACAACTCATCTGAACCCAATCCCAACTTCTCCGCCCTTACACCCATTCCCCTCCAGATCTTATTCTCAGCTTCATGAAACTCGTACCTGTCATTAACCCCATTTTTCAAAAGGGCCAAAGTGCTCTCCACCGCCACCGCACAATAGGCGCGCCTCATGGTATCAGAAAGGGTTTCAGCTCCTCGTGCAGATTCAACTCTCGCCAAATGCTCCAGCAATAAGACCGCGCGGTCTGTGATCGGATGGCGCGAGACTTCAGACTCGAGTTTCCTCAACAAAAACAATTTTTGCAAACTCGTATCATTGCTGGGAATGGGCAGAGAACGAACTAACGACTTCAAGTCCCGATCATCCAGCGGTTTTCGCAAGAGGAAATCGAGAACCAAAATGTCTGGATCGATACCCATCTACGAAATATGAAAGATCAAACTCCACCAGAAACACACGCAAGAAAATATTGATCCTTCAAAATCACAAATTTACGGAATCATCGCTCGTCGGGATCGATTTTGAATTGAAATTGGGGAATTAGGGTCCTCGTAAGTCGTAACTTCTAAACAGAGGCAAAGATATGAACGAGAAAAATCTTGTAAACCAATGGGCCTCTGGGCTGTGAATAAAGATATCACATGGCCCAAGTTACTTATGTTTCTCGTTTAGACCCAAATATTTACCTTTTTATGTTATTAAATTTTACTTTATATTCTATTAGTTAACAATATAACATGTCCCAAGTAGATAATTTCAAGCCAAACACACATTTAACACTAACAGTAAGCAGACTATTTTATTTAACACATGTGGGTTATATAAAACTTATCCATAAGCCACTTAAAATCACGGACAGAGTCGGTTGGGGGCAAGGAATTTTCTTTTTGCAAAGTGTCATTTTATTTATAAAAAATTCTAGTGTAATCCCCTCATCCCCAATTTATGTGTTGACACTATGTGTGTCTTACCTCCACTTGTGCTTAAATCATTTAAAGATTAGAGAAAGATAAGAGAGTGTTGAATCACAGAGAGAGTGGATAGCGGGTAGCGTAATTGCTAATTCTGAGAATTGATGAACCTACTGTTTTGATGTATACTTTCATGTTCATTTTTACTAAACAAATGCCAAAATTGGGTCGTGAGTTAGATTTCTTCTTGCATGGACAAGATGGTCATCTATATTCAACACTCTCGGTGGAATCCATTGAATGTTAATGTGGGACAGCCCCATACATTTAAATGTATCGACTCAAAATCACGCAAACTCCTACTACCAGAGCTAACATAATGACTTATGGTATGTTTGTCCAACTCACAAGTTAGTTTCTCTTTATTCACTGTAGTAAGCGGGGATAAAGTTGAATCAAAGTCAAGAAGAAGGGATGACCTAATCGCCTATGGTGAAGTATCAAGTCTTTCACGGTATTGTCTCCTCCAAGTCTCTTCACGATGGATGAAAGGGCTGAGTTTAATCCCTTCCGATCCATATACCACAAGCCACTACGCCATGTCTCAGTCCCAAGTACTTTGCATGTCCTCTTCTCTCGGAAGATAACCTGAGGAATATCAAACAATATAGTACATTTCAATTGTTTAATAATGACATTTATGAAGAGGAGATTAATGGGAAATGAAGAAGCATGCAAAACTTTGGACAAAGTCAAGGTGTTGGTACAATGCATTGTACCTTTACCCACCACTGGCCGATCAGTGCCATCGGTTGTTTTGACACTCAACGGATTTGCTAAGGGAGTATAGGAACTGAACTCCCTAGCAACACCTGTCACGTGTCCAGAAGCTCCTGAATCAATGATTCAATCTGAAAAGCCAGCAGTAGGAAAGGATGCCAGGGCTAGTGAGCCATACATACCTGTGAAACTCGATGCCAAAGCAACGTTATCAGAGAAGTCAGATGAGGTAGGTGTATCAGTGTCCATCCTTATGCTTTTGAATTTCATCTGGAGTACGTCAAAGAATGCTCGATCCTCTTCAACGGTTACAGTACTCTTCATAGTCTCCTCCTCCTCAGCATCCATCATAAAGTTAATGTGATAGCCTCCTCGACCATAACCTCTAGAACCATCTATCCTACCTCTACGACCTCTACCTCTATTTCCAAATCTCCCTCTCCCTCCAGAATCTCTCCCACGGGACATCATTGGACAAAACTCCATCAAGTGATCAATCAACCCATACTGATAACAACTGCGAGTCTCCCCATGAGCTCCAATCACGCATGAACTAGCAGTAGTTAAAACCTTCGCGCCCGAAACTACACTTACACTCGATGTAGAGTGTATCCTCATCTCACTCTCCGCATAAATCACAAGAGCAATAGACTCATCCAATGATGGAATCTTGCCTTGGGATAACAAAACTGATCTCCTTGAGTGAAAGATCGAATTCTGATCCTTCAAGAATTTCATAGTCCTTCCTTTCTCAAAACGTTGTCGTATTTTGCCAACAATCGCTTCAAGCAAATAGAGTACTCCTGAATAGACTTCTCCCCCCTAGACCTCTGCATCGATCTCCAACTGAAGTTGAAATACTCTAATCTGATTTTCAGTTCCGGAATAAGTAGTCTTCAAACTAGGCCACATCTCACTCACTAAGCTAAGGTCATCCACAGTAGAAGCAGCAAATACAGTCATGGAGTTCAAAAACCGAATACATAACTGAGCATAGGTAACTTTTCAATCCGTAGTGGAAGAAATGTCACTCCCAGACTCATACTCTCACAAGAAGTTGTCCACGCTCCTCCATACTAAGATGATCTCAATCTTGCGGGACCACCTAAGATATATGGAAGATCAAGTTTGATCAAGTTGACAATCCATCAAGTTTCAAATCTATCGGTGGAAGATCAAGCTTGATCTTTCACCAATAGAAGGGACAACGGTCGAGGTTGAGGCATTCGCTCCCTGTATGAGCCCAACCAAGGCTCTGAGCACCTCAGGATTGAGGTTCCCCAGAACCTCCAATCTTTGTTTAACGACACTATCATCTGTCCATGTCATTTCACACACAGTAGCTCTAATCACAATTGATCACAGTGACAACACAACTCACATCACACGATCCTCCACATTCTAACACAGTCACACAATAATTCACATACCAATCCACAGATCTCAACCCCCAACTATCAATACTCAATCCAAAACAACATCACATAATGCCTTATTGGATTCCCAAGTTTAGGCAAATACGATCAATCCAATCAAACAATTCACCATATTTAATAAAACACAAATATACATCAAACGACACGAAATAAACCAAAACTGATGAGATAGGTGTGCGAGAAATCTGAGATGAAGATTCTATTTTTGCCCTCTGGGGTGGTGATGCGTGACAGTGGTGACGGCACGGGGTGTCTACGCGCGGGCGTGCGACCACCTGCCAAAAGCTTACTCAACCATGATGGTGGACGAAGCTTCTAACGCCGAACACGCCCAAAAATGGTGGAAAATCGTCGCGAGTTGCATTTTATGGTTGCCGCTGTACGCAGCGATTTGCGGCCGAAAATAGTCGGGTATGCGGCGAATCTGGGACAAGATGAGATGGGCTACGTTTTCATGCAGGTTCCGGCGGGGGAGGGGCAGTGGCGACACCAGAATCGGGGAGGAAGTGGTAGAGGCGAAATGTAGTGTAGGGTTTGAAATTTTTTGCTCTGATACCAAATTATAAAATGAAAAAACTATTTATTGAATAGACACCCTCATGTTTAAATAGGTACAAAGATTTGGTAATTGCATTTTACTCCCCAATCTTTAATATCAATACCAACAAAGCACAAAATGCTTGATCTCCGCTTCAAGTCACATTTTCATCATTTCAAATTATTTAAAGCTTCTAAAACGTAGGGGTGGACAACGGTGTCAGGTTTTCTTGGAAAACCAAAATCTGACAAGTCCCTATACGCGAAATCCACTTTTTTGGGTATATCGGTGTTTGGTCTGGAATCGGGCACTGAATCCGATCCCGAACTAAAATCGGGACAAGTGTAGTTTTTCCGCTCGGGTATCGGGGAAAACCTAAAAATCTATTTTTTAATTAATAAAAATTTTAAATTATGACAATCCTTTTTTTCATATCTAATAAGGCTAAAAATAGGTTTGGAAAAAAAATCAGTAATGGAGTGTGTATATATAGGTGTGAAGTGGAGAAAATTTCATGTCCACAATGGATGTGGGAAAATGCATATTTCTTCTCAATTTTTCTTTGTTTTTCTCCGATACTGATTTCGTACCATATTTTTCCAACTTAGTGTCTATAAATATAAAATATCACCCCAGTTTTTCGAAATTTTTAATCCTCTTTGGGCAATTCGCAGATGAGGTTTTCTTGTTTTCAACCAAGAAAAGTAATATTTTTAATATTAAAAAATAAAAATAAAAACAAGTAATTTTTTTTTTAAAAGTGGGTAATTTGGGAAAACCTAACCCAAAACCTGAACTCCCAAACATTTTGGAAATTCGGTTATGCAGGGCATGAACGAGACCAGATTTC
The DNA here is from genome assembly GCA_028565015.1 of Pinguicula moranensis. NCBI lineage: Eukaryota > Viridiplantae > Streptophyta > Magnoliopsida > Lamiales > Lentibulariaceae > Pinguicula > Pinguicula moranensis. The sequence continues at coordinate 7,091 of JAOWBN010202681.1, read as the reverse complement.
TGGTCCCATTTATTTTCAAAACGAGTCTGAGCATGGCCAATACCCAAATCGATTTCTCATTTAATGGGCCGGCCTGTGAGTCAGATAATCATACGGCCCAATTTATTTATGTTTCTTGTTTTATCCCAAATATTTACCTTGTTTTTAGATTATCAATTTTTACTTTTTATTAATTCACAGTAAGTATATTGTTTCAAGCCAAAACTTAATTTTGAAATTTCTGTATTTTCATTTTTTTTTTCAATACTTTACATACTTTACAATAAACTACTTTTAGTTATTTTCTCTAAATTTAATCATTATTATAAAGTACAAACTATTACAAATAATATATGTACAATTAATAAAGGAGCGGAGGTGTTAAATAATATTTTGGGGATTAATAGTTTATTGCAATAAATAATTCAACACAAACCGCATATACAAAGAAGTACAAAATTTAAATTGAACTTCACCCTTTCACCTTTCACATTTCACCGTTGGACGAAACACACGAATTTGAGGAACTCCGATGCTTGTGAAACTCACAGTTTCATTAAAATATATTTATCTTCTCCTGGGTGCTTTGAGATTCACGAGCGTATGTCTCACAGGATATAACAGATACAAGTTTATATGCATAGCACTTGTAACACAACTCCGGTGAACTCTAACGTTATTTTTCTTCAATCGCCAATTGATGGAATCACAAAATACGCCAAGAAGAGGGAACTAAAATTCTAGACTCTATGTTGTGTTGTGTGTATATCTTTCACTCAAGAGAGAACCTACTATTTATAGAAATTTTGAATGGGTGTTATAGATTCTCTATCTCTCTAACTTCTCCATTATATATATTAACTTAGTGGGCTAATGGCTAGTTAATAAGAGAAACATTTTTCTATTCATATTCTTTATCAATTTCTCATTCATCCATAATAGCATATTAGTAATAATATATTATTTTTCAACAATCCCTCGCATGAATGTAATCAATCCAAAAACAAAACTCAATATGTGGTGATAGAATTCTGCAACCAATACCTACATAGGATATGTAGGTTTCACCCATTGAACCTTCATTTGTTAGATTATATTAACTTTATTAGCTGATCAGTAGACGTGATGTCCTTGAACTATTATATCATTTGTATAAACATATAATATAATTTATACAAATATCTTCATGATACCATTTTGGTTCTTATGTTTTATGTTCATTTTGGCCCTGAATATATGTATAATTCTGTGAGAGTTTTTAAATAATTGAACCCCCACAATTTTCCTTTGAAGCGGCTCGTCTTCTCTCACACATAGATGATCACTTAATTAAGAGTAACTTGCATTACTCCGCTTGATTTCTGACTCATAAGGTTCATTAAAAGCAAATAAGCTTAACTTTTCTCTATGGTTTTCACTGTTTCATCATAGAAATAGACAGAGGTTTACTCCCACAGTGAAACACCAAGGTCGTTACAGTTAGGTTGTCCCTTTCAACCTATATCTTGGGATCTCTAGTCAACTAGGTTGGATTTTCTTTATACCAACCTTATTTCCCGACGGGCTTTAGTCTCATCCCTCTTGATGTTTTGTTAACTTGTTCTCTATTTAACCCTTTGGTCAGTGAATCCACAATGTTATCCTTTAACTACACAAGTCAATAGTGATAACTCTAGTTGAAATTAGTTGTCTAACGGAGTTGTGTCGATGATTAGAATCATCTTTATTAAATTTGTCAAGAGTCTTGTCCCCATAGTTCGACTGGCTCAATATGATACCATTTGAAGATCGTATAATTTTAATTGCTCTACTAAACCATATCTTTCATATCAAATCTTGAGTTCAACATGTATTTGATAGGTTTTACCATTCGATCATCGTTGTCGACAATTAGTATGTCATCTACATACGAACATAAGATTATATATATCCTTATTCTATAATATTCACGTTAACACACTTATCACATTCGTTGATTTTGTACCCATTGGTCATAATGACATGGTCAAATTTCTCATGCCATTGTTTGGGTGTTTGTCTAAGTTCGTACAAAAGTCTTACCAATTTATAAACTTTCTTTCCATGTTCAGGAGTTACAACCCTTAGGTTGTTCCATATATATTTTTTCATCAAGATCTCCATTAGAAAAGCAGTCTTTACGTCCATTTGATGGATTTCAAGATTGTGCAATGCGGAGATGACCAAAATCAATTTTATAGAATTTATTCTCATCACAGAAAAATAAGTATCAAAGTAATCATAGCCTTTTTGTTGTTTGTATCCTTTGATTACAAGCATGACCTTGTACTTATTAATGAAACTTACAACTTCCTTCTAAGTTCAGAGTTCACCCTCAATCATGTAGGTCAGGAAATTTAGTTCAAAAGATATTTTTGTCATTGCCCTTTTACTACGTCTAGGATCTTCCTGAACTTCTTCAAGTTCTTCTTGATCTTGTCTAATCTCATCCAATCATCGTTTCATAGAGTTTGGTTTAGATTCCTTGAATTTGTATGGAAATACATGTTCAAAATTGATTCCATTATTGTATTGTTGTGAATATCAGGGTTTTGCGATTCATACACAAGAAACCGATATGCACAACTATAATGTTCGTACCCAATGAAAATATAGTAATTCATTTTTGAACCTATTTTCATTTTCTTGGGTAAAGGTGCAACCACCTTAGCAAGATACCTTTACACTTTTAAGTATTTGTAGGAATATATCTTACATTTCCACAATTCATAGGGTGTCTTTTTGACTTTTTTCTGAGGTGCCTTATTTTAAAGTCAATTAGCCGATAATATGGCTTCCCTCCACATGTTTTGTGGATAACATTGTGTTCATCATTTATTTTAAAGTTCTTTTTTGTTTTGTTTTGTTATTTCATTGGATTGTGGAGAATAAGGGATAGTAACCTCATGAATAATGTCATATTAAGCACAAAAAGTACAAAATAATTCTACATATTCACCATTACGGTCACTTCTAACCATCTTAATTTTCTTATTAGCTTGATTTTCTACTTCTTACTTATAGAGAGTAAATTTATTTATAGCTTCATCTTTACTTTTATCGAATATACATAGCAGTATTTTGTACTATCATCGATAAACGTAATAAAATATTTATTTTCACCTCTTGTTTGAATAAACTTCAAATCACATACATCGGTGCGAATTAACTCAAAGAGTTCAAAAATTCTTTCAACTGATTGGAACGATAACCTTGTCAACTTTGTCTCACACAAGTTTTGCACTTGTATTTTAATTAATCTACGCAAGTGCAAAACTTTGGTATGTGGTTCAAGTTAATTAATCTACGCAAAATATCATAATTAGCATGTCCTAATCTACAGTGCCATAGATTAGAAGACTCAAACATATAAACAGAAGAAATACACATTGCTTTATTAACATTGTCGAAGGGCTTTATAACAACCATTATATTCATTTTCCAAATGTTATCAGTATATACAGCCTTTTTCAGCAAATACACATTGTTTGGACAAAACAACATTGTTGGATTCAAGTACCATCTTGAATCCATGTCCACTCAATAGTGTTCCAAAAATTAGATTTCTTCTCAGCTTAGATACAAATAACACGTTTTGCAGTTTGACCTCTTTTCCTGAAGCCATCTTCAAATGCATGGTTCCATGCCCTTAGATCTCATAGGTAGACATATAGGCCTTTTCTCCATCTTTCATTGTCAAATCAGAGAAAGCATATCTATTTGCACAGATATTTCTGGTTGTTCGAATGTCTAGATACCATGCTTTGGGATTGATATCCACCATATTGACTCCAGAGACCGTAACACAGAGGTCTATGTCAGATACATCTCCCGTGATGGTATCTACAACGTTGGCCTCATTCTTTTCCTTGCCTTAATTCTTTTTTAACAACCCACAGACAAAAGACTTGGGCCCCGTCTTGTTACAGTTGTAAAATTTCCCAACAAACTTTTGTTTCTTATTAACACCTCCTTTAGGTTCAATCTTTGACCAATGCACAGGCTTTTTGTTCTTTCCTTTTTCATATTCCAACATATTTGCTCTAGCAGTATTCATGTTGACAGTATCAAAAGTCTTTTTGTTGAATCTTTTGTTATCTTCTTCAATGCAAAGTTTAAGGATCAGATCTTTCAATGCCATTTTATTCCTCTTGAGCTTCAAATAATTTTGTAAGTTCATCCACGCAGGGGGCAACTTCTCAATTATTGCAGTTACATGGAAAAGATTCACTAAGGATCATTATTCCCTTTGCCAACATTCCATAATCGATCAATTGAAGTTCTTGGGCTCACAACAGTATTTTGTCCACCATCTTGAAATTCAAGAACTATGCAACCAAAAACTTCTTGGCACCAGCATCTTCAATTTTATTTTTGTGGTCTAAACCATCCCATAGTTCCTTTGTTGTATTTCTACGCTATATACAACATACAAGGCATCAGACAAACCATTCAGGATGTAATTCTGACAATGGAATTCAGAATGCTTCCAGGTATCTATTGCAGTTAAGGTCTACACATCCAATTCATCCTCTCTGGCAGTAGGAGGATCATCTTTCAAGAATCTCGCAAGATTCAGCATAGTAAGATAGAACAACATTTTCTATTGTCACGTCCTAAAGTTGGACCTGTAAATTTTTCTGGTTTCTCATTGTGGCTCATAGGGACAAATGTCACATGAGGAACCACCGAAACCCTTGGAACCAATGTTATCATTGGACCATTCTTTTCTTGTGAGTCCCCAAGAGTAGGAATTACATAAGGGTTTTCAACTTGCAAAAGTGACAATGAGGAGGAGCCTTCTGAAAATACGAGCGTACCATCATTTTTACCGGCAACCATTTTTAAAATTCAAGAAACTTGAAAGCAAATAATCTTGACAAAACAAAAGCTGAAAGCCATGATTATTCACGTTCACAATATATACTCAAACAAGTAATTGATTTCCTCTATGGGTAATACCTACTCGCGATTAGGGGTGGGAAGAGATGGTCGGAAAGTTTGTTTTTCCGACCCGATACCGCCTCCGATATCCGACATCCGACATCCATCGGATATTGGAAGCGGTGTCAGAATATTTTCTATGTTCCGCCAACTTGTCGGTGGCGGGGTCGGATGGAATTCGGGGATCCGCCACTGCCACCAACAAGCCCGACAAATTTTAGAATTAATTAATTAATTTTAATTAGTTAAAATAAAGCCAAAGTAGAGTAACTTTTTTGGTTTTGTTACTTGTTTTTAGTTAAAAAGAATTCTTATTAATCATTTCACTTTTCACAAACTTTAATTTTTCATGTATTGATTTATTCACATTCATCATTTTAGTTTTCACCTTTAGCCTTTTAGGGCATGGCATATTCAACAACATTCACTACGTGGACGGCAGACGCCTAGTGATTTGTTTGAACAGTTTGTAGATCAGATCAGCAATGCTCCTCATCTTGATCCCAACTGTTTTATGACCGAAAAATACAATAGGTTGTGAGTTATTTTTTTTTATGTCAGAAGTCGGTGGTTCCGCCACCGACAACCGATACCAGTCGGATGTGTCGGTGTCGAAACCAAAATGTATCATCGCCAATTTGTCGGAATCGACGAGGGAATGGCTTGTTATGACACCAATACCGCCTATTTCCCACCCCTCATGTATCCAGTTTTAAATCCAATTAACAGTAATAAAATATGGATTCTACCTCTATGCGGAATAGACTAGACATATTATTATCATCAATTCATCATGTTCATGATATACAATCCATAAACATGAAACATGATGCTGCCATCATCACGAAATTCAATAATGAACTATTGTCGGATGGAATTTGTGATAATACAAGAAAACCAACCAATATGCGAAACTAGCATATGAATTTATAATTCTACATGTATATGAACCACATAAATAAAGAATTTATTATAATAAATAATTCAACACGAACCACATAAATAAGGTATTACCTAATTTAAATTGAATTTTAACCTTTCACCGTTAAACGAAACACACGAATTTGAGGAATTCTGATACTATTAAACTCACATTTTCATTAAAACAGTTATGTATTGATATGCACAAGACTTACAGCACACCTCCACGCAAACTCTAACGATATATTTTTTCAATCACCAATGGAATGAATCACTGTTGAAAATTAAACTTGCAAACTCATAAAACATTAAAATTAATTATCAAAACAATCCTGGCTAATCGAGTCCAAGTAATTGTGTTCGTCAATGCAACTCACCCTCCAACGGCTGAAGATTGAATGACGCGGATTCAGACTCCAACGTTCTCTTTCAAAATCAAATCTGAACCATCGAAGACAAACACAAATCCAATGGCCTGCAGCGAAGTCCGTGTCTCGGTAGTTGCACCAGATCTCAGCCATTGAAATCAACAAAATCTGACGGTTGAGTTCAATTTTGTATTCCTCGAGCAGTGCACACGATCTTAGCGGTCGGTCTGCTGTCCGATCCAACGGACACTATCAAAATCCACCTCCTCGAGAAGAACAACGCATCTTGGCCGCTCAATCTCTTCCAAGATCTAACGGCGAGCCGCAATTTCGCATCTCGAACAGGCAGATGGAAATCCAGCTGTTCATTGCCTAACTCATCTGACGAACGAGATTCAGTCAACTTTGTCGAAAACGGAAATTAAAATTAGCCGTTGGATCAGACACATTGAACGGTCAAAATTAAAACCAGAAAAATATAAATATCCTATACACACAGAAAAACGTAACACATGAACTTATTTTTCAACTGATTCTTCTCAAATTCTCAAATTCTCTCTACTTCAACTCACTTTTCACTATTCATCCTAATCCAAGTTTCATATAGAACTTAGTCTATTTCTCAACTAAATCTGTAGAAACTTCACTATGCTCAATCAAACTCTTTGGATCTTGATTGAGTCTATAGTGGTTTTCAAACGGTTTTCTTTTAAAATCTCACTTTAATTTGTTAAAACACACTCGTTTTTCATTATGTTAGACAAAACATCCAAAACAACTTTGAAATCCAAAAGGTTTGAAGACCAAAGGGTTTTGGAGTTTCAAAGTCATCAATTTTGTATTGATGCATCCTAATTATGT
>JAOWBN010202670.1:0-14612 GCA_028565015.1 Pinguicula moranensis | reverse complement strand
AATTCAATAAAACCACTAAAATACAATTAAAATTTAAAAAAAAATATTTTTTTAAATTAATAAAATAGGGTAGGGTATGGGTAACCCCAGGGGTGGGGAGGGCCCGGGCCCCCCTGGTTACGCCATTGTGCACAAGCATCTCGGCATACAGTTCATCGCCATCATCCGCTCTTCACCAAAACTGGATATCATGACTATTAACTTATCAATATCCTTTTTGGGGAGTATTGGTACATAGATCCTTCCAGTTTGGCGAGCTATCCCTTCTAGTCTCAAAGCCCCTAGGTTGCTAGCCTCCTTTGTTCCATTGTCCTTGAAACTCCTCTCAGTGACGTGCCTTTCTTATAAAGGCATCACTGGTATGCTATTATCATTCAAGTCTTGCTTTGAAAATGTTTCCAGCTGATGTCATTGTTTCCAGCTAATGGCATGCTTATTGAAGCATCTTGTGAAGAAGACCGAGGCTAATATGTGATCGTTCTTTGTGTAATCTGCTCTCTGATCCTTCTTGTGGTTTTGTAAAAACTTTGTGAAAGATCCAATCAGCTTCTAAAGACTTCTGAAGAATGTTCTCATGGAGATGAGAGCTTGAAATTAGATCATGATCAGCCACGTCAAATAGATTGGAAGACTTGAAAGTCACATTATATCGTAGCTGTCAACAGGTTGACTACTTGTTCCAGATGTTGCTGCTAGATCATTATGAGTATCACCAGTGGCCAACAGATGATGGCATCCATGTGAGATCCAAAGTAATTCCTTGACGTTTATGTGGGTCCATGTCAAATCATTACAGGCCAGTGAAGCACGAGCACCACTTCATAGTATCATATCCTTAGCTCATTGTTCAATTAAGTACAGGTACAATAAGCCAGTTAGCTTCTGGACAATCTGAACCCCATGATGGTACCTAACCTGTACCGAGTTGAAGAGTAGTGGAGTAAGGTATGCAAGAAACTACTTTTCAGAGATAGAGGAAGGATGACTCCCTACTAAGCCAGGCACTGGAGACCAACAGTTGTAGTGCCTCCAACTGTTGTTTGATTGCTTGAGCCTAACTTGTACTACATTCAAGAGCCAAAACAGTCAGATGCACATAGGAGACTACTTCTACAGTTTGAGTTAACTTCCTAACTGGAAATGAATGAGAGAGCCACAATGGTGTAGGAACTTCAGTTACTCCGGGTGGTTAGGCTACAACCTGTGATAGTAATAGGCACAAAACAACGTTAGATAAATCACCTCTGACAAAGTGGATACTTGCCATGATCCTGTTTCTGAAGCTGCTTAGATTGAACTCAGGCTGGCATGTGGTTGTAACAACTAGTCATCAAAGCTGTAAAGGAACTTCTTCATCTGTTTCCTGGATTTTGTCCACAGACAGGATTGTAGTTTTATGCATACTAAGAATTAAATTGCACTAAACAAAATAAATTTAATTCCTAATCATGTATGCTAGGAATTAAAATTTTTAATTGCACTTGGCGAATAAAAATAAATAATTCGTAATCATGCATACTATATAATTTATTTAACACACAAATGGAATTAATTAAATATAGACATGCTTATATTCGTAAAACTCATTTGTTGAATTTCAACGCATGGTTAAATATTCAAAATAACTAAAATTTCAGAAGCAAAATAATTAACACATTTAATTGGATAATTATCACCAAGATAATTATCAAAATTCTGAAAGATTATTAATTAAATTATTAGCATATAGTTAACAATAAAATATTAACACATAGTTAATAAATATAAATATTTTTAATAATATTATTAACACATGGTTAATCTAATAATTTAAAATATTTAAAATAATTAACACATAGTTAATTAATAATTTTAGAATAATTAAATTAAACAAAGCAATTAGCATGAGAGTATTCATCTTATCAATTACGTAAATAACTTGCTAAACAAATTTAACAATATAATACAAATTTTTACATGACCTAATCGAATTAAAAACAAATTCTAATAGAAACAAATTCTTACGTGAACAGTGAACTAATCGAATTAAAAACAACTTCTATTTATAAAAGAAACAAATTCTACTGGAAACAAATTCTAATAATTAAGAAATAAATTCAAATTTAATAGAAACAAATTCTTATAGAATCGATCATTAGAAAATAATGAGATTTATTGTAAGATTAACAAATAATCATTCGAATATAATTAAGAACGAATATAATCATATCCAAAAATTGGTTCCAATACCAATGTAGACCTAATTAAAATGGATCTAACAGTTAAATTAAAATCATACATTTTAATGCAAAAGTGTATTGAACCGTAATGTTCCTGTTGATTATATCACGAATACGAATATGAGTCTACCAGAGTCTCCTTTTAATCCACGAACACGATTCAAAAGTCTACTAGAGTCTTCTTATAATCCACAAACTCAGAACTCCGTCTTCACAGATGATAAGACAGCAATTCAAGAGAAACTGTATATATATATTTATGGGTCTCAACACATGAGAATAAGAATTCTGGAGTAAGTAAATAGGCTTACTCAACACCCTATTTATAGGGAGGAATTAGGGTTTAGTAATTAACATATAATTATATAATTGACCTTAAATCAAATAAGGTAGTAGAATCTTACTCTAATTAGAATTCTTAATATTAGATTATTAATAGATAATTATCATAATTAATTAAATAAGACATATTTATCTTTTTTTTTCTAACAAAGACCATTGCGGGAAGAGTTGCAGAACCTTCAGAAGAGGGAGTCATCTTTGGCTTTTCAAAAGTCAAGACAAAAGTGATTGACAGATGAGGATGTAATACTGGTTTTTTCCATGCTTGTGTGGAGCAAAATCGAAGATCAGTTGGAATTTCAGGGATAATGATTGAGGATGCGTAGAATGAAAATGTTGCTCAAGTTAAAGAAGGTATAAGGAACTATTTTTGCAACATTCTGCAGCTACTACAGGCAGAGGATTGATTTGAACCTTATAGGGAATTGACTGAGGAGGATGTAATAAGATCATTCTCACTAGAGGAGACTAAGGAGGTTGTATGGGACTGTGAGGGTTCTAGAAGCCCATACCCTGATGGATTAAACTTTTAACTTTATAAAAAAACACTGGCCTATACTCTAGGATGGTTATGTAGCCTTCCTTAAAACAGTAAGTTGGGAAGGGGTGTGAACTCTACTTTCATCTCCTTAGCGCCAAAAATAACACAAGCTAGATAGGACTATTTCAAGGGTGAATAGTGCTTATAAAGCATTAGCTAAGATACTGGCTAATAGACTACGAAAGGTGATACCTAAGTTGATTTCTTCTAGAAAAATTGCCTTGATCAAAGGGAGAAACATAGGGAAGGGTGTTATCATAGCAAATGAAATTATAGATCACGCTATTAGATCAAATTAGATCAGCCATGTTTTCTCCTAAAAGTGGATTTTCAGAAAGCTTTTGATACCATTGAGGGAGATATCTCATGGAAATCTTAGAAGGGATTTGATTCAGCAAGAAATGGATCCAAGAGTGTACGTACAAAACAACCACCTCTATTCTAGTGACTGGGAGCCCTGCCAGAGAACTAAAAATGCACAGAGGGTTAAGACATGGGGACCCTCGGCCCCCCTTCTTATTTCTATTAGCAGCAGAGGGCTTAAATATCATCTTGCAAAAGGCTCAAGAGTTGAACTTGTACCATTCATACAAACTGGGTAATTGCAGTATTTCTATGCTCCAATTTATTGATGATACAATGTTGATAGGTGAAGGGAGAATGCAAAACATACACAGTTGCAAACAAATGCTCAAAAGTTTGGAGTTGGTAAGCAGATTGAGGGTGAACTATTCTAAGACACAACTGTATGGAGTGCTTCTGGATGATCAGTTTATGCAGGGAAACACTCTAGTGCTTAGTAGACACACTGCCATTCAAGTATTTAGGCTTGCCTGTGTGTGTAAACCCAAGATACTCCTCTACATGGCAACCAATGATCTCTACTCTTCAAAGAAGATTGCTGAAATGGGAAAATAAGCATGTCTCTTTTTTTGGGTTGGGTGTGTTGGGTGTTGGGGGGTGATCTTATTAGAATAAGTTCTCATCCGCCTTCCAATCTACTTTCTATCAATATATAAATCCCCAACAAAGGTTCTCAAGGAATTGGTTAAACTACAGAGCTGCTTCTTGTGGGGTGAAAGAGTTGAAGGTACAAGGAAAATTGCTTGTATGGCTTGGAATCTCATATGTCAGAACTGGGAGACTGAAGGATTGGGGGTAAAACAGTTGAAGGAGCTTAATATTTCCCTAATGGGGAAATAGTTGTGGCGGCAATTAGTGAATGGTGATAAGTGTGGATTGTGTTGCTGAAAGAAAGGTACGGTTCAACAATCATCACCACAACCAACACAATCCCTCGAAACTAGTCTTGTTCAACGTGGTGGAGGGATTTACACCTAGTTTTAAGTCAAGCAAATTGGTTATGCCTTAATGTTTCTCTAGAACTTGATCAAGAGGATGAAGTTGAATCTTCAACTTTGAAATGATTGTTGTATCCAACAGTCCATTATACCACAAGGTCAGCGTATGATCTATTGACAACTATGCAGTTAGCTCTATCTCAGGATAAAAAACTATTGAAAACAATCTTGAGCAATTAAATCTTTCTCAAGATTTTGGCTTTTGTTTGGAGATTACTACATAACAAAATTGTTGAAACCGAATCTTAGATATTAAAGTTCTTAGATCATTAATAAACTGTTAGTAACTTCTTGTAAGTGCAAAAACAAAATTAAAATGAAAGAATAATCAACAAATGACACCGGATCTAAGTCCCGTGGTTCATCGGCTTCTTACATGCCAACTACATCCACGTTGAGCCCGGAAAGAGTGCTCACTGCTCTGTTAATGAAGTAATTCACCAAATAGTGACAGGATTTTACAAGAACTCTCAAGAATCTCATTGATTCTTGATTTCAAACGAACTAACGAAAGAATAAAATGAAGAATCCTCAGATTCTATCAAACCCGAGGGTTTTAGAGTTCATGGATCTCTGACCAATGAAACAAACAAAATATCTAGACTGCTTAACAGTGAAACAGAAACTAATCTTGTGTTCTAACACAAAAGGATGAGAATCTAAGAAGATTTTGGGACGGAAAAACAAGTAAAAGAATCAAATCGTCGTAAATTGCCATTGGAGGGCAACAACATTTTGGAGAGAAGATTTCGTCAATTGACATGTTCGAAGCGGCATTGCAGAGTAACGAGGCATCCGTTGGACGCTTCCAATGTGAGCCGTTGAATTTGACAGAGAGAAGACGACAGAGATCACGCCACCTTACGAGCAGAGTCCTGAGGCACCGCAAGAGGATAGCCGTTGGATTTATATGATCCAATGGCTGAGATGCAGGGTTATTTGGGTCTTTTCATTCAGTAAGTTGAGGGTAGATGAGGTATTTCACAAATTTTACAATTTTCACCTTGAAAAACCTCATCAACCAAGGTTTAACAAGCTTAGAAAATAAGATGATGAATAAAGAAGTAAGAAATAACAGGGCAGTGAGTTCTCTTCATATCCTTGCAGCTCCACCCAAACCTGCAATCTAAGGATTACTCCATTCCAAGCAGTTTCAGACAGGTCTGAAACATAGCTTGGGATACAATTTTGGTACATGAATCTGCTGCATTTAAATCAGTATGAATTTTTCTAAGTTCAATTAGTTTCTCAGAGATAATGTCACGAATGAAATGAAATTTAACATCTGCATGTTTAGCGTGCCCATGAAAAACAGGATTCTTTCTTAAGTGAATTGCAGATTGACTGTCAGAATAGATAATAGGCATAGAGTCATAGATTTTACATTCTTTTAAGATCCCTTGGAGCCATAAACCTTCTTTGAAACTATCTGCTAGGGTAATATATTCTGCCTCAGCAGTTGAAAGAGTTACAACAGGCTGAAGTTGGGACTTCCGGCTTACACAGTTCCCACAAAACAAGAAAGCATAGCTTGTTGTTGATTTTTTGGAGTCTAGATCTCCAGCAAAATCACTGTCAATATAGCCAATAAGATTCTTTACAGATTCATTTTTCTTGTAGCATAGTCCTAGTTTTTCTATTCCTATTAGATATCTTGCAGCCCATTTAATGGCAGACCAATGTTCTTGACATGGACTGGACATATATCTACTTAATAGTGCACAGTAAAGGAAATGTCAGGCCTAGTGCTGACCATGGAGTACATACGAGATCCAAGAAGGTTTGCATAAGGAAACTCATCCATTTTTTTCAGATTTAGCAGGAGAGTCTGGGCACTGACATTTGCTAAGTTTGAAGTGAGGAATTAAGGGGAGAGATACTAATCTAAGGCCATATAGTTCAAATTTTTTAGCAGCTTTTGTTAGTACACAGATTGATGGATTTTTAATGTCCCTATACTTCTATCTCTTAGTATCTCTATTCCTAAGATTCTTTTTGCAGCCCCTAGGTCTTTCATTTCAAATTCACATTTTAGTTGTTCTACTTTAGATTTTGACTGACTGATTAAAAACATGTCATTAACATATAAAAGTAAAAACATAGGCACATTATCAACATGTTTAAAGTATAGATATGGATCGTAACTACTCCGCAGAAAGTTTAGTTTCAGCATATATGTATCAAAATTTTTGTACCACAAGCGAGGTGCCTGCTTTAGACCATGGAGTGATTTTCTAAGTAGGCATACATGATTTGGTTTCTCTTTATCTACAAATCCATAAGGCTGACTCATAATTTTTTTTTCCATTAAATCACAATTTAAGAAAGCTATTTTGACATCGAGTTGTTCTAATTCCAAATCAAAACTAGCCACATAAGCAAGCATCAATCTGATGGTTTTATACTTTGCCACAGGATAAAATACTTCATTATAGTCTATACCCACCCTTTGTAGATAACCCTTGGCAACTAATCTAGCTTTAAAGATATAATGATCAGTTTTGGTGATTACTTCTTTTATTTTGAATACCCACTTACAACTAACAGTTTTTACATGCTTATGCCTAGGCACTAATTCCCAGGTTGCATTTTTCTTTACAGAGTTCATTTCTTCTAGCATAACATTTTTCCAATTTCTAGAGTGATCAAAATTGATGGTAGCATGATAAGTATCGGGTTCAGCATAGTACACATTTTCAGCAATTGAAAAGTCAAATTCAACTAATTCAGCAAAGTTGGCAAATTTCTTAGGTAATTTCCTATCTCTAACTCCTTTATTTCTAGCTATACTGTAGGGAATTTCGAGAGGCTGTTTAGTTGAACTGTTTGAGGTTAAGGATTGGGACTGGTCAGATTGAATCTGACCAGGTTCAGAGAGAAACTGATTTGCATCAGTGCTCTCAACAGACTCTTGTGACAGAGTTTCTCTACCAACCTCACCTTAAAAGGAGTACTCCCATACTTTTTCTCAGTTGATGTTTCTGCTTGATGGTTACACACAGGGAAAGTCTATTTCATTAAATATGACTTCTCTGCTTATAAGAATCTTAATACCAGGAACACTCCTATCCCATAACCTATACCCCTTAGTGCTTTCTTGGTAGCAAAGAAAGATGCAATTAGAGGGTCTAGGATCTAACTTTCTAGACTTTGTGTGAGCATATGCTCCATACCCAAACACCCTAAGATGAATCAGATAAAAAGGGCATTTGAAGTCCATAGCTGAAGAAAGATTTCTGTTTACTAGGTAAGTATTAGTCCTTACAGCTTCTCCCCAAAAATATTTACTCAATCTTGAGGTTACTAACACGCTTCTAACCTTATTTAGCAGAGTTTTGTTCATTCTTTCGATTACCCCATTTCGTTGGGGCGTGTATCTTACTGTTTTATGTCTAGTGATTCCAAATTCTGAGCATAAACTATCAAATTTAGTGTTACAAAATTCCTGGCCATTATTTGTTCTAAGATATTTTAATTTAACTTCTGTTTGGTTTTCTATTAGGGTTTTCCATTCTCTGAATTTAGGGAAGGCCTGATCTTTTTTTTTTTTGGCAACAAAAGTACCCAAACTTTCCTGCTAAACTCATCTACAATACTTAAGAATTATCTATTGCCCCCATGAGTATGATTTGCCTTAGGACCCAAAGATTAGCATGAAAGTACTCAAACATGCGTTTAGAACAGTGAATGCCTTTAGGGAATTTCGTCCTATCTTGTTTTCCAAGGACGCGAGCTTCACAGGAGTCAAGTTAAGATATAATACCCTTTCCTAAACAGCCAGATGAATGCAAGATTGTGAGTCCTTTTATGCTCATGTGACCTAGTCTAAGATGCCATAGTTTTGTGTTTTCAGAAGTAGATACTGCAATTGCACAATTATCAAGTAGAACAGTATGACTTCCATCAAGAAAATAAAGCCTATTTTTCCTTTTGGCAGTAAGAATAATTAGATTTTCCTTAAAGACACTCATCAAACCATTTTGTGCAGAGAACATGGATCCAGATTCTTTTAAAGGACCTAAGGATATTAAGTTCCTTTTAAAATCAGGAATAAAACGAACATCTGTGAGACTGACTTGTTTCCCATTTGACGGTTTTAAATTTATTGATCTAGTGCCTTCTACAGTGCATTTATTGTGATTTCCCATGTAGACAATACCTAAGGTAGATTTATTTAGGTTTGTAAACCAGTCTATGTGGGGACACATATGATAGGTGCATCCAGAATCTAATACCCATTCATTACTCATAGACTCACTATTCACAGTAAGTGCTTCAGCTACAGGTTCAGATACAAAAAGGACTTCACTATCCTCTTCATCAGAGTTTGTTGTAGCTACATTTGATTCATGATTTTTAGACCTTTTGTTTTTCAGTTTATAGCAGTCTTTTATGATATGGCCAGCTTTGAGACAGTAAAAACATTCTCTTTCTTCTTTTTCCCATTTCTCTTTGTCCTGACTTCTCCTATCCTTTTTAAAGTTCTTTTCATTTCTGAATTTACTTTTGTCATTAGATCTATTACTAATCTTGTTCTAAATGTGTTTAGGTTTAGCATTTACAAAGAAAGCACTAGTTAGATTCCTGCTATTTTTAATCTCAAGTTCTCTAGATTTAAGACCATATATTATGACTTCTAGTTTAGCTACAGTTCCTGAATATTGTAAGACACTTTTTACAATTGGAAAGTCTTCATGTAAAGAATTCAAAAGAATCGTAGATTGACTTACATCATCTAATTCATGCTCAGTTCCCTTTAAGTTTTGATTCAACTTAAAGAACTTATCTAGGTTATCATCTAATGGTTTAGAGGGGTTCATTCTAAAAGAAAATAGAGCACCTTTGACAAGAATCAGGTTGGTTACAGTTTTGGATGCATATAAAGATTGGAGTTTATTCCATAGTTTTAAGGGATCTTCATCTTCATCAACCTTTCTTAACACAGAGTCAGCCGGATTAAGAATAATCAGATTATATGCTTCTTCTTTAATTTCTTTAACCCTTGGCTTGCAGCCTCAGGCCATTGATCTAAGCCACTATACCAAGAATAATGTACTTTGTTGTGAGAAAATAAAGCTTTCATTCTCTTGCTTCAATTATTAAAATCCCCTTTACCATCAAAAAGATTAATTTTAATTCTACTTGTCATTATAGTTGTATTTCTGGGTGTTTTTCACAGAGCAACACTTCTGTGGTTGCAAACTAAACTAGTAAAATATTTCACAGATCAGAACGTAAGTGGCTACAAGCCAAAACAGAAAGATGTCTCACAGCACAGCACGTAGGTGGATAAAAGGCAAAGCAGAAAGATGTCTCACAGGACAACACGTAGGTGGCTACACGCCAAAGTAGAAAAATGTCTCACAGGACAGCACACAGATGGCTACAAGCCAAAGTAGTAAAATTTTTTAACAACCCAGACTAACAGTTCTACTAATTATTTAGAATGAATAATATAAATTGTTACCCAGCCTAACAATGTTAGGTTATACGAGGTTAACTCCTCGTTTAGTCTTTAATTTTCAGGATTATGCCTAGTAATACCAAGGATCCTTTTGACTTAGCGTTGGATCTGAGATTTCACTGTTACCTTGCTTTGATACCACTTGTTGAAATCGGATCTTAGATATTAAAGTGCTTAGATCATTAATAAACTGTTAGTAACTTCTTATAAGTGAAAACATAGAATTAAAATGAAAGAATAATCAACAAATGACACCGGCTCTAAGTCCCGTGGTTCACCGGCTCCTTAGATGCCGACTACCTCCATGTTGAGCCTCGGAAAGAGTGCTCACTGCTCTGTTATTGAACTAATCCACCGAATAGTGACAGGATTTTACAAGAACTCTCAAGAATCTCACTAATTCTTGATCTCAAACCAACTACCGAAAGAAGGAAACGAAGAATCCTCAGTTTCTATCAAACCCAAGGGTTTCAGAGTTCGTGGATCTCCGTCCAACGAAATAAACAAAATATCTAGACTGCTTAACAGTGAAACAGAAACTAATATGGTGTTCTAACACGAAAGGATGAGAATCTAAGAAGATTTTGAGATGGAAAAACAAGTAAAAGAATCAGATCGCCGTAAATCGCCATCGGAGCGTAGCAGCGTTTTGGAGAGAAGATTTCGTATATTTACATGTTCGAAGCGGCATTGCGTAGTAACAAGGCGTCCGTTGGATGCTTCCAATGTGAGCCGTTGGATTTGACAGAGAGAAGACGACAGAGATCACGCCACCTCACTAGCAGAGTCCCGAAGCACAACAAGAGGATAGCCGTTGGATTTGTATGATCCAACGGCTGAGATGCATGGACTAAATAAATATTACAAATCAAATATGCATAGGTATTTGGGTCTTTTCATGTAGTAAGTTGAGGGTAAATGATGTATTTCACAAATTTTACAAAATTCCTTACCACATATAACTTGATGCATAGAAACGTTCATCTAAAGTCTAATGAATGACCTATTATGCAATCTTTGCGCTGGAACAGAAGAAACTATGGCTCTCCTATTCTCTACCTACTCAGTAACCCAATCTCTGGCAAGCTACATACCATTGGCTTGGACTCTATTGTAGTCTTCAAGATGAACATGCAGCGAATTACCGAAATCACATCAATTATGCTGTCAAACCGCAATCAAAGGAGCTCTGGAAAGGAATATGGGAAGGGTTATGCTGGGAGATTTGGTTGTGTCGAAACCGCATCAGATTTAGGGCATGAATGAAAGAAAAATAGAGACAAACCCAAAAACTCATCTGTAATTGGACAAAAGCTCATGGTTGGATGCCGCTATCATTGGAGCTTGTAGATTGGATGCGCGCACCTTGTGCATGCTTATAATTTTGATGTTGTGTCTCGCGGTGTCTTGCAGATTGCAGTAAAAGATGATATATTTTTTTAATAAAATTATTTGACTTACCGAAAAAAACTAAAACCGTTATTGCCACAAAAATATAATTGACCTTTTACTCCATGAATAATTTATTTCAGACCAAAACTAAATTCCCAATCTATTCTTTAATAAGATTTTAAAAATATAGACGAAAATAAACTTATTTCAGACATAAATAAACTTACAAAAAATATTTAAAAATATAGACGAAAATATAATTTTCAATCCATTCTTTAATAAGATTTTCCAGTCGAGTTTTTGGTTTGCAAATGATTTTTTTTCTAAAACAAAAACAACAACACTAAATAATTTGTTCCTCTTAATTAAATCCAAATAAAATCCTAGATTTCCAATGCCCACGAAGCAAATCCGATTGGGTCCCATCTGCAGCAACACTATTTTTCTATTCTTCATTCCGCGTATCAAACATTATTCTTCATTCTTCATACAAAGTGTGATAGCTATGAAAGAAATGATCTCGGGTTTAAGCATCAATTTTCAAAAGAGCAGAATACTTGGTATTCACGTATCTATGGAAGAACAAGACCTATTTGCTAGTACTCTCCATTGTTCTCACATGCACTTACCATTTATGTACTTGGGCATCCCGATAGGATGCAATCCGAATTTTAGTAAAAGTTGGCAGCAACTACTCAGTAATATGAAGCAAAGAACTCAGATGTGGGCTAATAAATGCCTATCTTTTGGTGGAAAGATTGTACTGATCCAAAGTGTGCTCACAAGTATGCCGGTATATTAGTTTTCAATATTCAAGGCCCCAAACATTGTTATCAAATCAATGATTTGAATATGCCGAGATTTTCTCTGGAAAACTTCTACTTCGGATCAAGGAATTGCTTGGATTAAATGGGAACACTTGTGCCAACCAAAGGAGAAAGGATGGCTTGGTTTTCATGATCTTGCCACATTTAACTTAGCTCTCTTAGGCAAATGGAGTTGGCGATTGCGTGTTGAAACTCAAGAACGAACTGATTATCTCAAAGTCTCTATCTCCGGAACTAATATATGGGGACTGGGTGATCTTACCATAAGTGAGACAATGTTCTCGTTGGTGGCACGATGTAGGAATCAATATTGGCATATCGCCATGGTTTTCTTCTCGCATTAGTCGATGTGTCTCAAATGGAGCTCGAACTCGTTTTTGTGAAGATATATGGTTTTGGAATTTATCGTTGATGGCCCGTGCCCCTGATTTATATGTAAAGGAGGTTGACAAGCATATTTCTATAGCACTCAAATGGGTAAATGTGGATGGTAACTGGAAAATTAATTAGAGATGGAGGCTTCCTCTAAGATGTGATGAATTACTGCTAATAGAAGATTGGGAGTCTGAAATGAAGAATTTAACTCCTACAGCTGGAAATGATTTATGGAGATGGAAAGGAGCATCAAATGGCATATACTCGGTAGTTTCGGCTTATGTAGCTATGCATGAGGAATCTTATGTCCCGGATACCAATCGGCAACACCTCTTGATCCCTCTTTATTTAATCTGGGGAAGATTATCTCCAAGAAATGTTGTGGTGTTTTGTTGGCGAGCCATTCAAGGCCGAATATCAACTTCAGACAAGCTAACAACTAGAGGAATATCTCTGGATCCTGTGCGCCGCTTATGCACCTTCTGCTCATTACAACAGGAGAACATCCACCATCTGTTCTGCACTTGCAAGGAAACATACTGGATATGGTCTTTAATGTACAATTGGTTCGGTTTTAATTTTGTGGGACAAGATAATATTGTTGATCGCTTTCTAGCTCACACGGGGATGTGGAATGCCATGGGCGGGTGAGATATCTGGAAATCTTTATGGCACTGCAAGATCTGGCTCATTTGAAAGACTAGAAATGGTATATTTTTTGATAATGTCATTTTCGACCGAAAGAAGGTTGTGGAGCAAATCCAAATACAGCTCTGACACTGGTACAATATTTTAGCAAAGTTGCCGGAAAATGTCATAATAGGAGATTGGGAAAGACAACCTCGTGTATGTATTGCAAAATATAGGCCGCTGTAAGGGTGTAAAAAAGCTGTGTAAAATGAGAAGTGATCTTCCCAAGATGAGAAGATACTACTCATAATATGTACATTTGTTTTAATTCATTACTACTTAACACACAAAAAAAAAAGTATTGCAAAAGTATTTGCCTTGGGTTTGTAGGTAGGACCATAAGATTTATCTGTTTTTTTATCTCTAAAACAAATTAGATTATACTTTTTATTTTCCCTTTTCTTATATTATTTTAATATAAATATTATAAAACTCCACTTATATTTCTTATTATCCTTATTTTTCTAGCCGGTGTTACTTTTTTTAAAGTGACATGATACAGTTTTTCCTCTCCTTCTCCTTCAATTGAAATTTTGTAAGTAAAGTAAAATCATAAACAAATATTATTTTTACAATTTTTTTTAGTAATTTTTGAAATAGTCCACTGTTAAATTGAGAATGAGAAAGAGAACTAAAATAAAAATTAAAAACTGAAAAAAAAAATTAGAATTACAAAGACCATTCCGAAGCCTCTTATTATGAAGAACCAAAACTAGCAAGAGATCCTACTCCTTTACAGAGTCCCGACGTTCATTTCTATTCTTATCTTACAAATTCGGCCTCCCTCGTGTCTAATAAATGAGTGGGTAATACTGATACCCGTTGTACGGGGCAGCGTATACCCAGTGTTAGCCCAATTATATCAGGCCCCATTCAAGAAGAAGATGAAGATGACATGGCCAATAAAGTCAAAAACAAATCTACATTAACAGCCGCACATCTCAGACCAAATTCAGAAATCTTCCCAAAGTCCACATTAGCAGCAGCATGTCCCAGACAAAATCAATCGAATTCAGCTACCAAATCTTAGCAGATCTATAGAATTGAAGCACATGCTTAGTACACACTTATTTATTCTAGCATTCAACAATGTAAAAGCATGCAGTTTCAATGGAGAAATCAGAATTTCACATTGCAATTCTCATTGAACTGAAATAAAACAAATCTGCACATTCACCACAAAAACAAATGCATCAGCTTACATTTCTTCATGTTTTCCGTCACCCAGCTTGCCGCCGTCGGGGTCGCCATTCCCGCCTCCTTCTTCTCCTCCTTCTTCTCCTCTTTCTTTTCCTCCGCTACGCTCACCAGTTCGGCCGGCGACACCTTCTTTCTCAACCGCTTCGTCAGTTCCACCGCGTCGATTCCCTCACCCACGACCTCAATCAAGTTTCTCTCCGG
>JAOWBN010202660.1:0-14612 GCA_028565015.1 Pinguicula moranensis | reverse complement strand
GGGTCAACAAGAATGCTCAATCATACATCTTCCCCTAAAAGTTTTGAGCACCTCCCGATGTATTCTTCTATAATTGAACACTTGTGGATATCCATGTCTGAGATTGGCCAACCTTTATTCTACTATATTATCTTCTGGCTTTGACATGTTGAAGTCTGAACTCCCCCGTTGTAGTCTTTATTACAGTTAATTATTTTTCTTTAGGTGCTACTCCCTTTTTATTATTACTGCTTTGGATAGCTACTCTGCAACTGCATCAATCTGTTTATATGTGTTTTTGATAGTTTTGACCTCAGTTGCGTCAATAGATGTGGCTAATGGAGTTGCATTTGCATTATAGGTTAACAGTAAGTTCCTCAACCTGAAGGGTAAATATTTTCCATTCTATGAAGATTGGTGCGAGTTCTTTGGACAGACACGGGCACAAGTATATGGAGCCAAAGATTTCACTAACACCGAAGAGGACTGGTCACCGCCCTTGAGCTTTTATGATGACGCGGACATGGTTCACCTCAATGAACCTAATGTGGAAAATAAAGGAGGTGAGGAATCTTCCCAACAGAACACGACATCTAGTAGCGATAAGGAACTTACAGTTGTTGCCGGGGAAACAAGTGGCAACCACTCTAAGAGGAAGAAAACTTTAATGGCAGTCAATCAAGTTTCTATAGCAAGGCTGATCCGACATTGAAATATGCGGATGCAATGTTTGCACGAGCAGAGAAGCTATTCCTATCACAGGAAGATAAACTCGAGCTTGAAGCCATGAAGAACCAATAGCACAAGGCAGCTAGGTTACTCAAGGAACTAGACTAATGGTCATCTATGACATTTGAGAAGAAGTTGGGCCTCATGCATCTCCTTGTGCACCACGAGGAGCAGTATTTGATTTGGCAAAATTTGGACCATGATGGATGGCGGACGTGATCTTTGATTAAACTCTTCTTCAAGGGTAAATGAGGATGAGTTGTTTTGGAACTGAAGTTGTTTATTTATGAACGTTATTTTGGGAACTGAATTTGGTGGACAGTGTTGCACTTTATGGAACTGAAGTTCGCCATTGTTCTAATTATGTTTGCTTGTATTGTGCTTGTAATATGTTGTCCCCTATGGATATTTGAGTAGTGGTACTCAATGTACAGTGTTCCTCATTGAATGATGATGGAACTGAAGTTTTTTATGACTTGGCTTTCATAATTTATTTGTGTGTGAAAACCTAAACAATAGACATCCAAATGTTTGAAATGAAAATTTGTACACCTACGCATGCACGCAGTGCTCCAGGTTGGTCACCATAATGCCATTAAAACATTCCAAAAGGCCAAAACTTGTGTTCATTGAAAGGAACCCAATCATATACCAACACAAATTAAAAGATAACCCAAATTTGCAGACTAAGCTACCTTGCATCTATCTCAACGAGCATTTACTGCCCTGTACCCTGATCTTCATTTTGGGTGGTCCATGTCCTATGTCATCCATGTTTGGTCCCTGTTTAAAATTAAAGTATCAGTATGAAACAATTCAGACTAATGCAACAATACGAATACTGTACTAATACTTCAGTTTGAGGGATTGCTATAGAAGGTGAAGTTAGTATGGGATCACAAACTTTGAAAAGATTCTGTAAAACCTTTTTCTTAGTGCCACCAGTTTTTCTTTTGGGTGACTATAAGTACAGATACTTGAAACCTGCGGTACCTCGGGCATGGTTGGAAGGTCCCCATTGATTATGAGGGGGGTGTCTGCTACTGTCTCGTCAGAGCCGTGTTCAGTGATGACAACTTGGTTTTGCACAGAAATACCAAAAATGGTCATCCTTATGGGGTATTTCTCACCTTCAATATGATGCGGGCATAAACCCTGAGAGATAAACTCGTAGGAGGAGGATAATGGTGGCAACTACGCAAGCGGACACCAAAAGAAGAAGGGGTTTTCTTCATCTTCAACGAGACGCTTGGAATTATCTAGAAGAAAGAGTGCGGCACAGAGGCGAAGCTCGGGGGCCATGGTCCCCCCAGGAAGAAAAACACAAATTGTACTTGTATTTTTTCTTTCCTTTTTTTTTGCCCTCCCCCTAGACTAGTCCATTTCTCTTTTGCTTATCCAATTCATTTATTTGTAAACCATTGGCCCAGCCCAACCCAATTAAAATTTAAAACTCCAACCCAACTCTAACACAATTTTGGTGTCTTCAACTTTAACCTTCACTTAGACACTCAGTACTCACTCACGTGCGAAAGCCGAATAACGGAATAGATCTGATTTGAAGGAGCTCCTAATAATCATCTCTTCTCGAAGGATCATCATTCATCAACAGTAAGCTCCCACACATTTTGACTCCTTTTAATGTCTCTTTTTTTTTCTCCCAACCTTCAAGCATTGTGATTCACCCATTTTGAATATAGTTTCTTGCATTCAAGCATGTCGGCCTAAATATGTCACAATTTTCCTTCAAGATTGGAATAAGTGAGAGAGATTCCACTTTATTATTTTAATTTGTTTAGGGGACAATTTTTGTTAAGGTTTATCTTCATTAAAAGCATAGTGAGTTTTATCAACAGTTGTTTGATAATTTATTGTGTTACACCAGGTGGTTTTGCAATTATAAAATATTGATGTTTTATTTTCCGTTTATATTTCTAAAGGAGAATATTAAAATATTTTAGGAGTATGAAAGATCATATTGATACAGTTATAAAATATTGATGCTCAATGTGGATTTTGTGTTGGAGGTTTGAATTTGGCATGATAGGGTTAATCCGTGGGCGTGAATTTCATCAATTAAAGAAAATTGATTTTTTTTTCTTAAATAGGTATCATGAAGAAAATTCATTCATATTTTAAAAGAGGGGAGTCTCAAATTGTTATTTTACAAAGTTATGAAGTTCTGATTAGTGATGATGCTTGCGATCTTTATGGATCTGTAAGTCCTTCAAAAAAATCCTCCAACAAAAATTCTAAGGATTGAAAAGATTTAGATGACATTGCTATAAATGTTGAGAGAGCTATTGCTTTAAGAAAGAAGAAGAAGATATGTGAGTATCCAATAGACGAGACAGATGAAATTCTGATCAAATATCTTAGAAATGGTTCTTATCAGCCTAGACCCTTAATACGTGCTGAAAATTCTGGACGAAAGTTTCTCCTTGCTTGGTAAAAACAATTTGAGGGTTGGTTGGAGTACTCAAATACAATTTGTACAACCTTTTGTCTATACTATTTTCTCCTTGTTAAGCCATATGTGTTTATTGTTGACGGGTTCAGAAATTGGAAAACGTGAACAATGGGAAATATTGTGCTTTTTTTTTATTCCATATAGAAATTATTCCAAACTCTTATCATAAATTAGTTGTAGCTATTGGGCTTGATTTGTTGAATAATAACCAAGATACTCAAAATGTGATTGATAGACAGACTGTGGTATTCAAAGTTGAGGCCAGACTATGGCTTCGTACTTCAATTGATATTGTCGAGGTATGTGCATTGCAAGGTATGGTATTTAGAGGTAATGATGAAAAAGATGAATCAATGACCTGGAAATTTTAGGTAATTTTAAAACACATTGTTGCTTACAATGATGAAGTAGCCAATGTTTTGAAAAATGCTCTTAAAAATGCAACTTACACTTCTCCTAAAATTCAAAAGAAAGTCTTGTTGGCATATGTAAACAAGATTTGAAGATTCATTCGCAAGAAATTGTTGATCACAAATTTTGCATAATTGTAGATGAATCTAATAGAGAGCATATGGCCATAATTATGATATTTGTTGACAAAATGGGACTTATTCGAGAAAAACTCTTTGATTTATATCATGTAGTTGATACCAAATCAGTTACTTTGCATAAAAAGATATATGATGTTCTTTCTACACACAATCTTAGTCTTAGTTATATAAGAGGGCAGGGGTATGATGATGCTAATAACATGCGGGGAGAGTGGAATGATCTCCGGGCTCTATTTTTAAAAGATTGCCCATATGCTTATTACATTCATTTTTTTGCTCATCGCTTGCAATTGATATTAGTTGCTGCTCTTAAAAGTGTTCTTGTGGTTCGTGATTTCTTCAATCATTTATGTCTTATTGTCAACATAGTTACTTCTTCGACCAAGCGCCATGACAAATTGCAGATTGTTCAGGCTATCCAAATTGAATATTTAATTTCAGTAGATGAATTAGAAACTGGAATGGACAAAAATCAGCTTGGAACCATACAACGTCCTTGTGATACAAGATGAAATCCACATTACATATCTCTTCATAGTTCACTTTGTTTGTTTAATTCAAATCTTTCAATATTGCGTAGAGTGATAAATGATAAGAATGTCCAACATGATGTGATGAAGTCATTTCAATTTGTGTTATCTTATATTTTATGATTGACCAGTTGGGAGGATGGATGATCTTTGCAGGATGCTACGAGGCAAATCTCTTGATATTATAAATACAGTGAATACTATGTCAATTATAATGGAAGCCCTTCAAAATTTTAGAGTCAGTGGATGAAATAATTTACTTGAAATGGTGAAAGCATTTTTTTGTGAAACAAGATATTGATTTTTCTGACGTAGGTGCCTGTTGTCGATCAACAAGTATAGGTTGGGATAGAAAGGATCCTATTACATGGGAGCATCACTATCGGATTGATATATTTAATGAAATAAACTGCATTTTGCAAGAGATAAAGGTCAGTTTAATGAACATACCTTTAAGTCGTTAAGACTCATTTCAGCTTTGGATCCTAGAGATGAGTATAAGCCATTTGATATTGAAGTTATTTACAAGCTAGCCGAAAAGTCTTTTTCAACAATTTTACAAATCATAGCAACTTCATCGCAAGTACCTGTTGGAATTTTTTGAAATTGATATCCAAAAGAATAAAGTTTTGATAATCTTTTAGCACTTTTAGAATTATGCAAAGTTTTGTCTGATACGGGGAAGAAGAAAACTCACTCCCTTATTGATAGGTTAATTCAGCTTATATTGACTCTTCCATTTTCTATCGTAATATCTGAACGTGCATTTTTTACTATGAAGATAGTGAAAAATAAGATTATGGAGTGAAATAGAAGATCAGTTATTATCTAGTTCATTATTTTTTTTATAGGTAAATTTTTTAAAATTAAAATGACCAAAAGGCCCAGAAAAATAAAATACAATTGGGTCTATAAAACCCATTCAGCAAGGATCGGAAATTCAGATTTGGGCCCTAAAGGCTCAAAGTACTTTCGCCCAATTACAGATAACAAAAAACAGGCCCAGGCCCATTTTTCAGTGTCTCGAGGATCACGTTCCTCGAGCGGTGGGATTTGTCTCGAAAAGACAAGTCGCAGAGTGACACGGCAGGCGTGTCGATTCCTGAGACGGCGCGTGTAGAGCTAGAATAGCGGGGGCAACCGGATTTGGACAAAACGGAGGACTGCACAGAGACGGCGGGGTTAGAGACCGTGAGGAGGCAGCGCAAACTGAAAACTGCATGACAACGGCAGCGGCATCATCAGGGGACACACGCAGGGTCTGAAACCGTCGGGGACAACGGCGGCGCGGCTGTAAAGATGTAGGAGCGGGAGCAGGACGACTATCAGGAGGCGCCAAGCAAATGGCTAAATTTGGCCGTTCCGGCCATGGGCAGGGCATCCGTCGAGAATCACGACGGGGAGCGGCGACGAGAGTACGAAACTCTCCGGAGAGTTCAGATTGCCAGGAGCGGCGTAGGGGGACTTTGGCGGGCACGACAAGGCCTGAAAACTACTGGATCTGGGAAAGGGCATGCGAGAGGCAACTGGAACGGCCAACAGGGGACTAACTCAGTCGACGGAAGGTGAATAGCGGTGCTACAACCGCGAAAACTTGAAGCGGCGTCAGATCTAGAGGAATTGTCGAGGCTGGAGCTGCGTACAATGAAAAATGGCAGACGGCGGCGAAGGGGTACCATCATCAGGGCTGGAGCTGAGAGCATATTACATCGAAGGGGCATGGGTTTTTCGAGGTCCGCGCCCCTCCGGCCGACAGGATTTAAGAGAGAGGGGAGAGCCTCTCTTCGGCAGTTATCTAGTTCATTATTAGTTAATATTGAAAAAGAAATAGTTCAATCATTAATTTTTTGATTCCATCATTGATGAATTTGTAAATATGAGACCAAATAGATGTCATTCTAATTGAGATTATCTAATTATATATTTTTTATTTGGATCATTGGACGACAACTTGTTGAATATTTATTTTAATAACTTTTTCTTTGAATCTATTTTATTTGTTTCTCCTTAAAAAATTACAAGCTGTATTGTAGTTTAAATCGAGCAAACCCGATCATATTATATTCAATCCAACCTAACTCGATCCACTTTACTAAAATTTTTTTTGCCCCTTCACTAAAAATACTGGCTTCGCCCTTGGTGAGGCAGGTGTATGGTTTGTCTTTTTATAGGGTGTATGAGAGATATATTTGTTATTTTATCACTACATTGTTGACGTGACACAATTATCATACGGTTATAATCTATTATCAAGTATCATCCAAAATTTTTTAGTGATCCAAAATATTATAAAAATATATATACCAAATGACATATATATTTTATAAACTTAAAAGAACTCAGTAGTTATTCAAAGTGCCCAAAATAATTTATTCTGGTATCATCAAACCGAACATAATCATCCTGCACCCGCACTGTACTACAAAGAATTCGATAGTTTTTGTACAGTCTTTGAAACAAGTATGTAGAACATTCTATTTCAACTCATCTTTCTTTTCTATAGTTTCATCGAAAAATAGCAGTTTGTACGTTTCAACTAGAAATGATATAACGCAAGATAAAAATAGCACAATAATTATATTTTTATATTAATTTTTGTGTCAGTGTTCAACCCAAAAATATAATAATTAAATCAAGTTGTCTTGCCATCTTTGCCTTCCACAATATCATTTTTCCGTTTCAACCCCTATTGGAAAAGAAATCCCTCGCCACCGTCTCACGGCTCGCCTCATTTTCTTCAACTTTTGACTTCACAGGCACGTGCCTTCCAGTCCTCCCATCCCATCCCACCTACTTCTCCTCTCCCAAAGTGGAGCAAAAAAATTAATTTAATTTTGGTAGACTATTTTTAATTAAATTAAACACTCTAGAATTGAAATATAAACTACCAATTATAAAATAAAAGTAACTTTAAGGTAATAATATGCCCCTACCCTACCATCAAAATTATAGGATACCTTGTAAATATTCTTTTATACTACCTCTAATTCAGCTTAGGTTGTAATTTCAAGGCAATAAAATAGGGTTCCATGTGTTAAACATCAATTTATATGTATTAAACACCAATCATAATTGTGTTAAATACACGAGCTTATTATTCTTGTAATTTTTTTGCTAAAATTTATTGTACTATATTATTTCCCCCTACAACCAATATCAGGTTTAGGCCATGTGACAAGCACTACCAATTAAAAAAGATCAAAGCTTAACAATTGGATAATATTAGAATTCAAGGTCTTGACGTAGTGGACAATATATTATGCAATGTCACTAAATCCTATATTTATATTTATATATATGTTAGCAAATCATGCCTTCTTTTTCGTCGTGCATAATTTTATTTGTATAATAATATAATCACGTAAAATATGTGATATTAGACTATTTTTTTGATAGGTATGATATTAGACTAATATAATTAAAGCATTTCACTGATTGAGGCGCGGTGAAGCAATGACATAATTGCTCCATAAATTGACGACGTGGATTTGAATAATACCAATAATTTTATTAGGTGCAATTTTTTGAAAATAGAGTCAACTTTTCCAAAAAATCAGAAAATTATAAATGGCGCTGTCGTCTGCTGTCGTTTCCCTTTTTTCCTTTTCGAGGAATCCTATTGGCTGACGGGAGAAAGGAATCTCCATGCTACTCATCGTGTTCACACTGGGCGACTTCTCAATTTCTAAAGTGATTTCCCATATTACCCTCAGAGGACAAGAACTGCTCACATAAGAAAAGGGTCAGGGTGGTCATTTATTGATAGTGAATAAAGACCGAAAATGGCTTCCCGCGTTTCACCCTCCGACATCAATTCATCTTCCATTCCCCACCAAAGTCTGAACCTCACATCGCAGCCGCCCATCTTCTGAGGCAACGACAGCCTCAGGATCGTTGTAATCCAACGGTTGTAAATTCTGATATTCTCTCTCCCGAATTATATTTATATCTATATTGTCTGCCCCCACCTCAAAAAGTTCATCACTTGTGCTACACACACTCTTGTACTCGTTTTCTCTCTACGTTCAGGTGAGTAGGCTTACGATTGAATCGATATTGAACTTCGTATGTGGTGTTTGTTTAGATCGAGCACGGTGGACTTCAGATTCTTGAGTTATTCGATTTGGAAATATTTCTGAGTACATTTGTGTTGTTGTTTTTGACTTGGTGCCTTTTTGAATCTGGATTTGGAAAGCAGTGAAAATGGTGAAGAGCTATCCGACGGTAAGCGAGGAGTACCTCAAGGCAGTTGGCAAAGCAAAGAAGAAGCTCAGGGGACTCATCGCGGAGAAGAACTGTGCTCCTCTAATTCTCCGTCTCGCGTAAGATTTATTAAATATCTTTTATCTTTCACCTTCGAGATATTCCATGGAAAAGAGGTATTTGCACTTTGGCTTGAACTAGAATAGAAAGGAAAGTTGTCTGGTTCCTCTGAATGTTCGGAGCCTTAGGTTATTGTTCTGAATACCGAAGCCTTATTCCCACCTTTGCGGGTTTAGAGGCAGAGAATCTGAGCCTTCCCTTTCATACTTTGAGCTTAAAAGATACAGAACGACCATTCTCCCTAAGGCCAACTACAATGAAATTAACTAGGACGGACACTACCAACAAACTTGAGTCTGGGAGAGCCGGACTGAAATTAATGAACAAGGAGCAAGCTATTTTTCATTTTTTTTGGAAATAAAGAAGCAAGCTATTTGTGATTGTTACTCATTGCTTACTAGATTGTTAATGTCAGAGAATAAAGAATTCTCTTAACTGATAAAATCTTGATTAACAGTGGGCATACCCTTTATTCACAGGGATTTGTGATTCCAGTGTTAAATCATAAATGATTCTTGCACCCACGAATTGACCATAAATGTTTGGGGTTATTCTGCCCTCCCAATGATTAAGGATCTTGGCTGACAAGTGAAGAATCCTTGTTTGGACTGATAAGGATCCCTTTTAAGGAGATGCTTAGGATCCAAAGTCGAATCAAACTTGAGCCTTCATAAGAGAGGAACTCTCATTCATAGCCAGATTCAGCCTTTGTGACTGAATGCTGTTGTATCTAAGCAGAGTTATCCATTGTGAGTTAAACCTCTTCTAGGAGTTGGTGCGGGCTGATTAGACTATTGTTTTCAGGAGTAGGTAACTCTCTGCACAAAATAGAATTGTTTAAAGTCGACTCTATTACATGCCTCACTCTGATGTAAATGTTCTTGGAGGCAGCATGTAAAAGGGATTGGTACTCTAATACCTGTCTATGCAAAGAAGCCTACCTCAAGCCTATAAGATTTTTACATTGCTCCCTCCATCCTTAGACAGTTGCGATGTTGAGAAGAAAAAGCATCACCAACTACTGATGTACATGGAGTGTTTTGAACCTGTTCAGCTGTAGTTAGATAAAATTCCGACAAATAAAATTATTTTTAATCATGTGCATTTTCTCTAGACTCGACTTGTGAAATTTATTTTACTATTTCAGAAACTTTGATATGTCTAGAATTTAAAGTGAGTATGCTTTCTGAAACATAACAACTTCGTGTTATGTGATTTTAGGTGGCATTCTGCTGGTACATTTGATCAAAGCAGCAAGTCTGGAGGTCCTTTTGGGACAATCAGATATAAGGATGAGCTGGCCCATGCTGCCAACAATGGACTTGATATTGCTGTTAGGCTCTTGGAGCCCATTAAGGAGCAGTTCCCCATCCTTTCTTATGCTGACTTCTATCAGGTAACACGCATTTTGGTCATTATACTCATTCTTTATTAGTCGTTACCATTTTGTTGCTCTAGTTGGCTGGAGTTGTCGCTGTTGAAATTACTGGAGGACCTGAAGTCCCGTTCCACCCTGGAAGGCCGGTTAGTGAAATATCTTCTTCAATAATGAATGTTCTTGATTATTAGTTGTACGTGTGATTGATCGCTAGTCATTTTACAGTTCTAGTTATCATTGTTAGATAAGCCGTGCCACTGCTGTACTTATGAAGAAATGACATTTTGACTTACGGATGACTAAACAAGTCACGGATGACTTTTGCTTGATGCTTTAAAGTCATTGCCACGTAACACTATTTTAGTGTTAAATCTCCTCCTACCATATTTAGTTTTTGAATTTTCAAAATCTTTCAGTTACTACAAGCATTTGAGTGTCTGGCAATCATCCCGTTGTGTGTACCTAAATTTTAGTAGTGACATGATGAATTGATATTATAGCCCCATGGTCTCCTGGGTTTCCTCCTTCTAAGTGACCGAAAGCATATTGCAAACAATAAATTATGCTATCTTGTTCTTCTTTCAAGCGTCCATTTGTTTTGATGGTTTGTTTGTGCAAGAGCTGAGATAAATATCTTTAAAATCTCAGGACAAGGCAGAGCCACCTGTTGAAGGTCGTCTCCCTGATGCTACCAAAGGTATCTCTCATGCCAAAGTTGCTATTTTATTTGCCAGAAAAATGGTGATGTACTTGAGTAGTTTCTGTACGTTCTGATCGGAGGTTGCCTTTTGCTTTCTTCTAAATCTTTCATCTTTTATTACAGGATCCGATCACTTGAGAGATGTTTTTTCCAAACAAATGGGCCTGAGCGACAAGGATATTGTTGCCCTATCTGGTGGTCACACCCTGGTCTGCATTTTCTACTATGTTCCATTTTTGTTGATATGGTAGGACAAAGATTTAAAGAAAATGCTAATAATATGATTATCACTTTCTTTCAGGGAAGATCACACAAAGAACGTTCTGGATTTGAGGGACCATGGACTCCAAACCCTCTCATCTTTGACAATTCGTACTTTAAGTAAGAATTAGTTTAAATTAGTACTGCTCTAACTAAAACTAGTCAGAAATTCTATATTTCGTACTAATCTCTGTTTCTTCTGGCCTGATCTTCGTTGCTTTCTGACATTAAACAGGGAACTTCTAACTGGGGAAAAAGAAGGCCTTTTGCAATTGCCATCAGACAAGGCTCTTCTCTCTGACCCCGTCTTCCGCCCAATTGTTGAGAAATATGCAGCGGTTTGTTTATCTTCATTGCCTCTTACACTCAAGTTGAACTTATCTCGACCTCTTTGCTAATAGATTACCATCTTATTCTAGGATGAGGATGCATTCTTTGAGGATTATGCAGAGGCTCACTTGAAGCTCTCTGAGTTGGGGTAAGGCTTATGACTTTCACTCTCAATGGTTTGGCACAAGTTCTTGTATTATTGTTTCTGTCTGAAGGTTTCGGCTTCTCGCTTCCTGCCACCAATTTCAGGTTTGCTGAAGCCTAAGCTGTTGGATGTGAAGCAGGAAATGAGCAATGGCTATGTTTAGTCATGAAAGATATGTACTTTGAGCCAAACTTGGTTGGATATGCTGCTCTTTTTGGTGCTTCGATAGATCTGTTGGATTTTGAGTTTTTTGTTGTTGCCTGAATAATATTCGATCATCACTTTCCCTTATAACTAAGAAGTGGTTCTGTTGAATTGTTGTTAGTTGATACCTATGGCCATTGTTTTCCACATTAAAAATCGGAAGAGGGAAATAATCTAGGCATTATCTAAGCTTAATTTGAGTTATGATGAGAAATTATGAAATCTATAAAAAATCACTTGTGGCAACTTTTTTCAGACTTTGCTGACATATTTCGTCTAATCATAACTTTGAAGGAGAATTTCTGAATAGTGAAGCTGTATTATCACTAATAAACTGACGAAGTCAATCTGAAATGATTTATTCTATACTCAAAAGGATAGTTATGGCAAAAGAGGCCTGGCAGCGGCCGCGGAATTTGGCGTCCGCATCCGCTTAGTTCAGCATTCGGCGAACACGGGCGGATGAAGAGCAAATTTTTGGTTCTACTTCGTTTTGGCGGGTGGGCGCGGAATTAGGATTTTCGGGCTGGCGGAGTCCGTGCCCGCATGCAAAATTGTAAAGCAAAATCGTGTTTTCCAGACTTTTTTACTTTCCAAGCATAATTTTAAAGAAAAAATAGCGTCGCGGCCCGCTCTCCTCTCCTCTTCCATTGCCGCCCTCCGTCTGCCGTCTGGTGCCACCAATCCGCCTGGTTAGCTTGAAAGCTGCAATTTCTTTGTTCCAGTGGACAAGGTTCCGTCGAAGTAGACAACTCTCTCTCTTCTGGAAAGCGACTTCTCTGTATTCTTTTTATTCAAATGAGTACTATTCCTCTTCTAGTGTTTACTGTTAAGGGTATCTCCTAAAGCTCAAAGCTCCCTTAGTATGGTGCATTTCGGGTGTTTTGCCCATTTTTCAGCAAACCTTATGGTACCCACTATCAATTACTAGATTGTTTCACCAAGTAATGGTAAATGAAAATTGGAAATCATTGTCTCTCTCATGTAGATGTGCTCTATTGTAGTTACCAAAGAAGTCTTTGTTCCAAGGCATCTGCTGTTGACAGTTTACCACAGAAGCAGTAAATGGCATTTCCTATTTTCTTGTTCAAGGGAAATGTAGGGGAAAATCTTCGGAAAATATTATCAGGAAGTCAAGATATGGCTTAACAATTTATGTAATTTTTATTTCAGGTAGCCTATGCATTAGGTGGTGTGGCAAGAAATGTTGCAGAATGCATGTCCAAACTTGGAGCAAAACCTTTCATGATTAGTGCCATAGGGCTTGACTTTGCAGGTCTATACTCTACCACAATCGAAGTTGTTGTCTTAAAACTTTATTTTCTCAAAACGAGTACCCAACAAGTTTTCACTGTTTTGGTTTTGCTTCAAAGAAAATGATGTGCTAATACATACTACTGCTGGAACTTCACTACCAAAGGTAGTTGTTGGCTATACTAACCCGCTCATTATTTTTTTACCAGGGAGCTTTATGTTCAATAACTGGACTTCTACTCGTTTGCCTATAAAAGGTGAAGATGAACTTGGCTTTTCTTGATGGTATTCATCCTCTCGAATAGTTGCTTTTTTCATTCTATAGAATAGATAAGGAAAACAAAGAATGAATAAAGTGAACTAAGATGATAAAATATTATTATGCTAATCTCTAGTTTGTCAAGGTATTGTCTATTTTAAGGACAATCATTAGAAAGCTCTATGTATTTCACAAGTTTCCATTGATTGTCCTACCTACAATTAAATGCTTCATCTTAGAAATTCAAACGTAGTTATGTTCTACAACTACCAACTTTTGTTGGGTTCTATTCTTTTTATTAATGAGTTTTCTTTTTGGATTTTTTAGATGGATGGTGACAGTCCTGCGCAACGTCTTCAATTGCCTCCTAAATCTAAATCGGCGAGAAAAAGAAAGTATTTGTCTCCCGCTTGGGAACACTTTCTGGTTGTTGAGCCAGTTGATCCAGAAGATTCCAAGGCACGGTATATTTATTGTGCTGAAATTATTCCATACCATCGTGTTAAGTATGGGACATCCCTCATGCTGTTGCACACTCGTACGTGCAATGGAAGACTGAATGCAGAAGGTAAGGGTGACCCCTACCAACATTTTCTATCATATGATTCAAAATCACATGTAGGGGATCCTTAAGTTGTTGGTGATTTTAGAATTTATAAGTATGATGAGCGTAAATTGAGGCGGTCGGTTGCAGCGTGCCTAGTGTTGGACAAACTTCCTTTTTCTCAAGTTCAGAAGGAAGGATTTAGTCTAATGCTTCATACATTTGAGCCCCGATGGCTACGCGTATCTCGAAGAACTATCACACGTGATTGCATGGCATTGTATGTGGAGGAGAAGGAAAATTTGAGGGTTAAACTGTTGGAGCTAAACCCTCACATATGTTTCACTATAGACACTTGGACTTGCACAAATCAGAACATGACATATATGTGTCTGACTTCACATTTTATAGATCGCAGTTGTGTGTTGCACAAGCGTATAATTGGCTTTCAAAAGCTTGACAATCATGCTAGAATTGGAATATCTCAGCAATTGACTTATTTTATGGATCTTTGGGGGTTGGAAAAGGTGTTGACAATCACTGTGGATAACGCGACTCCTAATGATAAAGCCTTGTTAGATTTTAAGAAAAAGGAGACTGAAAAATTCGGAAGTATTGCTAGACACATCATTCAGAACCACGATCATTTTCAGATAACTCCCCAATTACTTTTAATGCTTTCATTGATTAAATTTAATTTCTTTACTTTCTTTTCTAAACTTTCAGGTACGATGCACTTCCCACATTTTTAATTTAATTGTAAAGGAGGGATTGGATGAGTTGGGAGCCACCGTTGAGAAGATGAGAGCCCTTGTGATATATGTGAGTTCTTCGCCGAAGATATTGGATTCGTTCAACATGTATGTATCAATACATGCTAGCATTGAAAAGCATATGGCGTTGAAGGATGACATACCTACGAGATGGAATTCAACTTACACAATGTTTGAATCAG
>JAOWBN010202649.1:0-14614 GCA_028565015.1 Pinguicula moranensis | reverse complement strand
CTGGTTTATGGAAAATGTGGACATAAAAATTGGGGATGGATCTGGAATCCTTTTATGGAAGGACAAGTGGATAACACTTGAACCTCTATCAAATGTATTTCCTCTCCTCTATAGAATATAAGCTAATCCCCTGATTTAAATCTCTGATGTAGGAAATTGGGAAGACAACAGTTGGAGATGGAACCTTACTTGGAGAAGAGAATTGAGGAACACTAAAGAACAACAACAGTTAAACAAGCCTGTAACCTTACTACAAGGAACACCTCCTGTGCAGAATAGCCAAGATTCATACTGGTTTAAAAGAGAGATAACTGGAAAATATTGTACTAAATACATCTACCTAAAACAGATTGAAGCACAAGACTTGTCGTTCACAAATGAGGAGGCTAGGTTGCTGTCCATGATCTGGAACAAATACTCACAAGCCAAGTAGGAAATCCTTGCTTGGAAGCTCCAGCTAAAGGCCCTCCCTATCAAGCAAACCCTGCAGAACAAAAGCATCATCCCAACTGAGCAGGAGATCCCCTGCACACTGTGCAGTGCAGGTCAAGATAATTTATGTGCATTTATTCCTGCAGTTTCCCTATAACCCTTTCTTACTGGCAGGAATCAAAGAAGTGGCTATATCAAGAGATATCAAATCTCAAATATCTACATCAGCGCCCACATTTCAGGAGTTTGCTCAATGAAACCACCAAGAAGTAACATAGATGCATGGAAATCTATATGGATTTCGTTCATCTGGAAGCTTTGGAAATTAAGGAATAAAAGGCACTTTGAGGGGGAAACACCAGTGATTAATTCCGCACTACAAGTCCTACAAAGAAACACCAGGGTTAATATGAAAGCTCACCAGATAAACCCACAATTCCCTTATGCTTAAAATGACTGGATAATACAGCCTTTAAGCTGTATAGAATTCTGAAGCTAATTTTGCATACTGAATATCTAGTATGCTATTTGAGTTTTCAATGCATAGTTATGGTTCCATATTGCATGGATGTAGTGGTACTAGGTTTATTGGTGGATATGTTCTATACATTGCTTTTATGAAACTATGAGACATCCTTACTCAATTTTGTTATTCTTATGATTCCAAGTGCCTGTTTGTGTAGGATGAAGGTAAAGAATGCTAATAGCATGAGAGTCTGCTCACATAGCAAGGAAGTACACAAAGCATACCGAAGGTTTCTCATTTCATGCACGATCAGACTCTCCTATGGATAATGAACTGAATGAAGTATAACTCATGTTAATAGTGATCTGAGGTTTATGGACATGGGAAACATAAGTAATTAATCTTGTTGAAATACTGATTTTCTTGCAAGTTTTTGTGAGGTACGGGATAAAGACAACAGAGGAGGTTACATAAAGCAAATATGTAATTTGCTCCTAACAGAATCTGGTATTCGGTTGTTGAACTGTGTGGAACTTGATAACTCTTACTATTATTGTTCTAAGGACTGTGGAACGGTGAAACAAAATTGACTAAATTGATTGAACTACTGATTTCCTTGTTATTTTTTTGGCGGTACAGGTTGAAGATAATAGAGGAAAAAGCAGAGTCCATAAATCACTAGAAGATTCTAGTACTAACCATTCTGGTACCTCGGCACTTACATCAGAGTGCAAATGAATATACAGGAGAAATTTCGAAAAACATGGAAGTTCCTACCTCAATGTGACAGAAAAACCAGGCACTTTTGCAAACCAATTACACTGAAGAAAGGAAGTTCACAAGCTGTCCAGCAGCAATCATAACATAAGCTAGTCTTTGACGGTGATCTTATACTATGGCCATCAACCTAGCTGTCTCTTTTATTACACGAGTAGCTCTGCAATAAAAAATGAGCTATGCACCAATATCCTCGTAAAAAGGGGAATTGATAAGTTGATAGCCATGACGTTTTGACTTACTGAAAAGCGGATAATGGCAATGAATTGAATGCTGAATGAAACTAGGGGAGACATATACCAGATCACCCTTAGCTACACAGAGGCAGATGGGGAGGTGGGCACTTTATCAAGATCATCATTAACGATTTAGTCTTACATCTAGCTAGAAGATTCTATAAAGTGTTCATATGGATGCTTTTTCTGTCTTTCATTTCATTTCATTTCATTGTACAAACTTATTATTATTATCAATAGAATTTAGATTATCAAAAAAAAACAATTCATACAATCCATACTTAGTCTTAAAAGCACATTTCCACTCGTCATCTTCTTTCCTGCGTATTTGATGAAAACCACTACTCAAATCAACCTTAGAAAACATACATGCTCTTTGCAACTCATCAAGCATATCATCTCATCTTGATTAGGATGGCGATACTTTACCATGATGTTGTTGATGGCTCTGCAATCAGTGCACATCCTCCAAGTTCCATCGTTCTTTGGTACAAGTAGCATAGGTACAACACATGGACTCATACTCTCAAGGGCGTGTCCCTTGGCTAATAGCTCGTCTACTTGCCTCGGCAACTCCTTGGTCTTCTCAGGACTACTTCTGTATATGAGTATAGTCAGAATAGTAGCTCCGGGCGCAAAGTCTGTCTAATGTTCAATGCCACGGATAGGGGGTAGACCGTGGGGTTGCTTCTTTGGCATCACATCTTTGAATTCCTGCAAAAGAGAGACAATTTTGCTTGGTATAGTACTAGCTAGTTCATTAATAGTGATTAGGGCTTCCTTGTACAAAGCACAATGATAGAGGCACGAGAATGTAAAGCACTATTAATCTCATTCTTTAGGGCCAAACATCTCTCTCTCTTTTTTCTCTCATTCTATTTTTCCTCTCTTTTATCATTCTTTTTTTCTATCATGGCCTCTTTTCGTTCTTTCCTTTTATTTCTTTCTTTTTCTCTCAATTCTCTCAATCTACGTTGGTCCTCATTGACATTGTTTTGGTTGTAAAGTTACAAGTACAATATTCCTACCACAATGAAAAAAGAATATCTATTTGTGCATCCATCATGTGTTACTTTGCGATCAAATTGCCATGGTCAACCAAGTAGTATGTGACATGCATTAATGAGCACTACATCACAAAGGACCTCATCTTCGTACTTACCAATCTTCAAAGGAACCATCACTTGCTTTACCACATACATCTCTCCACTATCATTGAAACATTGAAGCCTATATGACTTTGGGTATTTGAAAGTTTCCAGGTTGAACTTTTGAATAAAATAAGTGTTCGCCATATTTGCACAACTTCCTTCATCAATAATAACACTACAAAACTTACTGTCAACGAATTAACAATTATGAAAAAGGTTCTCACATTGTGAGTGATCATCTTTCTCTTTGATTTCCATGCTCAATGCTCTTCTGATCACTAACAACTCTCCAGCCATAGCCTCATCACTAGATGAAATCTCTTCATCTCCTTTGAATAGCATGACTCATTGGTTCGGGCACTAGCTCGCAATATGACCTAAACCTTGGTACTTGAAATATTTAATATCACGATGTTTCACTGTAGAGGGTGTAGAAGTACCTTTATTAGCCATAGGTTTTGCATTAGACTTCTTGGAAGGCTTAGAACTAGATTGGTCCCACTTAGGATTCGACTTATCCCACTTGGGATTCGACTTATCCCACTTGGGATTCGACTTCCATAACGAACTAGATGTAGTTTTCAAGCTTGCCTTCTTCACAATCTTTCATTTCAACTGCTTTTTTATTTGATGGCTTGGTAGAGCATATCCTCCAACTCTATATAGTGCTGCAATTCTATAACATAAATTGTCTCTCAATTCAAAACCTAAAGGAAATGGGCAATAGTAATCTCACGATCCTCCTGAATGTTGCCTCTGATGAAGAATAATTCAATTTCCTTGTAGAAGTCCTTAATAATTTTAGAACCCTACACCAATCTTTGCAACTTTTGATGGATCTCACGGTAGAAGAGGCTAGGAGCAAACCTTCTCTTCAAAATTTGTTTCATTTCCTCCCAATCCTCAAGTGTTGGTTCTTCATAGTGTTTCCTGTTACTCAGCACATGATCCCACCATGTAATTGCATAGTCAGTAAACTCAATAGATGCAAGTTTTACTTTATGGCACTCAGTATATTTGTGGAATTCAAACACTTTCTCCACTTTCATCTCCCACTCCAAATATGCTTCTGGATCATTCCTACCTTGGAAGGTAGGTATCTTGATTTTCACATTTCCAACGCGATCCTTAAGAGCACGTCCAGGGTTCTAGATTCTTGAGTAGCTTGATAAGAGGGCCTTCTCGTTTGTTGTACCCTCATGTTCTCATGGTTGATTCAAGCTCCTCGGCCATGGGGTTCACGTACCTCCTCAAAGCCATTGGATCATGCATCAAACTTGTCATGAACATCATGCTGCTCATCGCCGTGTTCAAGTGGGTCTAGTGGCTGCCTAGCCATGGTTCGACCTCCATCAAGGGGTGGCTCTTTGGGGTGGGGTTTGGGAGCCTGGCTTGTGGATGCTTTATTATTCATACGAGCCTCCATTCGTGTCATACGTTCCTGAGACTCTTTCGCCATAACCAAACATCGTAGGACGGTAATCACCTGCCCAAGATTAGTCATTGGATGTATATCATCCTCTGTTAAGTTACTCAGGGGCTTGTCTTTGAAAGGCACATTTTGTACCAACAATGAAAAGGTTAGTAAACAAAAATCCCACCACTCCCTCACGTGTATGTACTCAAAGATGATCACTCAAGCACTCGTGTATCACTCAAATCGGCTTTTATCCTCTCTTGCACCTCACAACTCTGCCAACTTCAACTCAAATCTCTTATCAAGCCAAACAACAATTGTAGAACGATTGGAACTTGAATCAAAGCTGAGAATTATATAAGGGTACCAAATTTGAATGTGTGGGTATTGAATTTGAGTATGGGAAGACTCAACTCGTGATTAAAAATTCGACCAAACAGAATCAGACAACTCAACTATAATAAATCTCTTGCTCACTGCAACAACTTTCGATGAAGCGCTACTTTAGGCCTTGAAATCATAATATTTTTTTAATAGGCCTTGCTTCGGCTTTTAAATTGAAATACTTTTTTTTAAATCATCAAGGGTACAACTCGAAGGATAGGGGCAAAAATGTCTTAAACCTGGATCTGATACCAAATTAGATAAATCCTTGCCAAACTTGTGACAAGACTTCACAACTAGATCGATATATCAAGAAAGAAAAGGGACATTTTTTTATTTTTAACGCTTAAAGAACACTTTGTTTCCAACCAATGAAAGTAACAATTTTTGTAAGGTTAAAGACGCAACAAACAATTCTCTAAAGGTAATTAATTGTACCAATCAATAATCGAATGATAAGACAAAGAACACGATGACACTTAACTCAATAAGAGAAAAGATAAATTGAAGAAGGTTTAAACAAAAAAAATACAAATTTCACAAAATTGCATAAAACTTAAAGTGTATAACAATGATTCGATCTACCTCTTTATATAGGAGGAGGGGCTCAACTTTAGGTGTCCCAGAATAATAAATAGCGTGTACTACTAGATAAAAAAGAGTCCTAATTTAGATAAAGGAAAACTAAGTAATAACCTAATTACTTATCAAAACAAAGTAATAACCTAATTACTTATCAAAACAAAGTAATAACCTAATCTAGTTGACCTTGGATAAGGAAAAAATCCTTTGGATATCATTTGTGAAGGAAATTTCCTTATCTATTTTGATCTTATCTCCTCATGACCAAGTCATGCTCACACCTTGCCCCCCTTAGTCCTCACGTTTTTTATTTGTGTGTCTTCAATGTTGGATGTTGTCCTCACTTGTTGGGACATGATGTTGAATAATGACTCAAATTATGTTGATCGGGCATTGTCAAATGGACTGTGGGGCCCACATAGGGTAGATGAACTGTGGGGTTCAGCTTTGCCTTATTGAGCCCATGCTTCATGGATCAACAAGTTTAAAGACTCCTTGAACTTGTTGGCCCTAAGGCGTGTGATTGGGCCATCGGGTAGCCCTATTGGATCACGCCTCTCTTGCTCGTTCGTGCCAACTTTGGACTCTTCAATGAGCTTCACTTGGACGCCCCCTTCACTTGATGGGTTGAATTCAACTAGGGTTGCATCAGTCATGTCCTTCAACTCATTCTCATCACTGTCTACAATGATCTGATGGGTCTCTAAATCCATAGAAGCACCACTATAGCTTAGGAACTCGCCAACGGTGTAATAGTCCCTCTTCCATACATGGAGTTTGGACTTCACATGTCGTCTAGCCTTTATATCAGTACTCGAGATCAACTTTCGAAGCTTTGCCGAACATGAATTCCAGAATCCCACCTTGGAACCAGATTCGTATCCTTGCATCAATCATTCTTTCACAAAATAATTCTTAGGCTTAGAATACCCATCTTTCTGAACCTTTCCCTTGCCCTTTCTTGCAACTGACAGCTCTTCAACAATGATAAAATAACCTAAAAACAGAAATAATTTTAATTAGAAGATTATTGTGGAGAAGACGAGCTCAAAAAACCCAAGAACC
This sequence comes from Pinguicula moranensis, assembly GCA_028565015.1. Classification (NCBI taxonomy): domain Eukaryota; kingdom Viridiplantae; phylum Streptophyta; class Magnoliopsida; order Lamiales; family Lentibulariaceae; genus Pinguicula; species Pinguicula moranensis. Next base: position 8,104 of record JAOWBN010202649.1, on the reverse strand, counting down.
AATATAGAGCATGCAATTGAACACCAAATTTTTACTTGATACAGGGAGCAATATGCTTATTATAAGGTGTATAATAATTCTCCAGGAAACAAAAAGCTTCTCCTGTTCAGGAAACCGGCAGTGGTGCCAAGTGTGTTAATCTTTATCTAAGAAAATCATTACTCCGTACTAGGGGTGGGCACGAATGTGGAGTTTTTGCATTTTGCTCCACTGCAGCAGACTTCCTCATCCACAAACTCTACTTCTGCGTGGAAGCATAGTGGAAGGAGGAAGGTTTTTTGTTTTTCACAATTTTGCAAAGCGAAAGGCGGAATTGGCTATGTTTTTTTGCATTTTTCGCATTCTGCTCTACCAAAAAAATTATTAAAAAAATTAACAATAATTGAACAAATCCCAGCTACGGAAGCATTATCAAGAGGAATATCATATGGAACTCTAGAATTTTGCAGCAGGAGCGCTCTGAGAAGTCTGAGCTTTCAGAAAGCCAGTGAATAAATACAAGCTAACAAACTTGTGAGGTAAACTTTTAACAAATTTTTTGGTAGAGCAATGCTAAACCAACTCTAACTTTTAAGCAACCACTAAAACATTCAATCAGGAGAGTCTAAGGTGGCCCTTGCTTTGAATGCTATTTTCTATAGTATCTCATCAGTAGCAAAACTTCCATGGAATTGTAGAATGCAGAGGATCAATTGGACCAAGCAACTCAAAGGAGATGGAGAAGGATCCTGGCTGATGCGATCTGCCCGTCATTGTATCGGCCGAGACATAGAGGTTCGAGAGTGCGCTGGTGGCCAAGACATTGTCGATCAAGAAAGCACGCACAGTCAAGAAATTGTTGTTCAATGGGATGCAGGATCCATGGGCATTATCGATCGAGCAAAAGCATGAGACTGAGATATCGTTGTTTGAAAGAACGAGAGAGACAGAGGAACATTATTCAAGCGTACGGATGAGATCAAGGCAATAGCACGCGGCTTAATGTTGTTTGAGCGGCTGCCTGCAAACGAGGCAAAATGGCACAAAAACTTTCTCGGCCGAAATACACTATCACCATGGTAAAGGTCAAGCTCAATGTGATAGCTCACGCGCGCTAGGCTTTCAACAATCCAACAACCAAGGCCCAACTGAGTCTTCCATATCAAGTCCTAATGATCACACAATTCAATCGATCCCATGGTGCATGCAAGACTAATGACAACTTGCTATGTCCTAGCCCATGTACGGTCGCACAAAGACAACCTGAGCCCAAGACAGTACAGTAAATACGGTACCTTTAGATAACACTCAGAATCCGTGCGAAGCGAGGTGGAAGGTCCCAATCAAAGCCCCATTTATAAAGAAGATTGAAGGGTTGGCGCAACATGGAAGAGCCTTGAAAGAACATGGATTATGCCACGTCCAAGGCCAGGGTGAACAAGGCCCATTTCGGTCAAGGGATAATTAGTGCGTGTGTGATACCTAGGAACAAAAATTTCCATGCTTTCTTAAACTTAAAGACCTCAATAAAGTCGAACTTGTAGCCTATAAAAATGCCAAAGTCGATAGATAGTGCATTTTTTATGAAGCTTTTAGCTCAAGAGACAGTCTCATAGTATTTCAAGGATTTTATCTCGGATTATCTAAACTTTCGTTTCGAGTATAGTCATGTCTTTCCTTAGAAACACATTGTAGGCTTGGTTCCTACCTCATTATAAATGACGGGTTAAGTTCTCGACAACTTACTCAATAGATCCATCTCGAACTACCAATATTGGTGCTGGATTTAGTCACACGATTGGCTAGGTTGTATCAGAGCTCAATTTTGAGGATGTTGGGCTATCTTCGGTGGTATTGGTTCATGGCTCCTTATAGACGTCGGGTAACCATACCCTATGGTAGAATTTATCCTTTACTTTTCAGTTGTATTTCCTTGCTAATTTCAAAAAAATAAAAGCATTCTAGCCAAGTCAAAAAGTAAGGGAAACAAAGGCCAAAGCAAATTCAAAAAAAAAGGAGACTACAAAAGTGTTATTCTCTCTTGGTCGAAGAAGAGGAAAACAATAGATTACTTCTTTTATTCCCCAATGTTTCTTGCAAAGTATTTTGATGGTAGGAAACAGGCATGAAGTAGTTCAGCCAACGACCAAAGAGCGCATGATGGAGGCTCTAACGACCTCGATGGGGCAACTTATGGAGGAAGTGAGGCATTTGGCGGCTCGAGATCCACCACAAGCAGTCCACAACCATGGCCAGAATGAAGAGGAAGATGTGTGGTCGGACATAGAAGAAGAATTTGTCAAGCCACAAGTTTGGGGAGGGCAAGCTAGTCATGGTTTCCCACATAGGGAACCAAGGTATATGACACAAAGAAGGAGGGACGAGACACCATGGAGAGATCGCGACAACGACCTTGGCAACGTCAAGGTAAAAATGCATTTTCTTCCAAAGCAAGACCGATCTGGAGCTGCACCTCGTGTGGGAGACAAAGGTATAAATGGTGTTCAATTGTCACCATTATATAGAGAGGCAGAAGGTGAGGATGGTCGCCATAGAATTCTACGACTATGCCATCATCTAGTGGGATCAAGAGGTGATTGTTGGTGGACAAATGATGAGGAACATGACCCTATGGTGGGCAAACGATTGGTTGCCCAATGAGCACTTAGCACCTAGGATGTGGACATTAACCCAAGTCAACAGGAAAACTTGTTCCACACTCGATGCCACATCCTAGGCAAGGTGTGCAGTGTCATTGTTTTGTTTTGTTTTTGAAAGCCAAATTTCATTAATAATGAATATGTACAGCTTTCTTACTAAATATGTAAGAAAGAACAAAAAACAGGTAAAAATAAATAAAATACAGAGCTTAGACCTCTGAGATGAGAAGGGGGTATTCACAACATTGATCAAATGACAGTTAGCTATGCAGACTGTCATGGAATGACTACAGAAGTCTTTACAGTGCCCAAAACCCAGCTCTGCCTGCACACCATATTGTACCATAGTCTCTTGATTGTTGTTATAGACCAATAAGCAATGACTTAGAGACTATAACAACATTGATATTCTGGCTATCAACAATGTGGGCAACCGAACATAGTATGACAGCAGGAGTCTTTACCGTAGTAATGGACATTGCTCAACCTGTTAACCTTATAGCATCGTAGTCTTTTGATTGCTGATCAACCCTTCACCCCCATCCTTACAAGTTACATGAAACAACCTTAGTGGTACCAAACTAGGCCTAGTATTGCGTTTCTGAGCATTGATTTGTTGTATCTCGACAATTGATTAGCAGTATTACCAGACTTGCACAGCATTAGTGCAGTGTCATTGTTAATGGAGAGAACAATGCAAATGTAGCGAGTGCTTACATGGTGGACAAGCTCGGGCTGGATACCATCCAGCACCCGCGGTCATACAAGTTACGGTGGATGAACAAATGTGGAGAAGTCAAGATAACCAAGGAGGTACACATGATCTTGACCATCAGTGCATTTGAGGATCAGGTGTTATGCAATGTGGTCCCCATGGACACCTGGCACATTCTCCTTGGGAGGCCTTGGCAATTCGACATTCGGGCTATGCACGATGGTCACGCGAACAAGTATTTGTTCATGTACAGTGGTAAACCAATCACCTTTGTGCTACTGACTCCGATGAAGGTATTTGAAGATCAGATGAAGCTGCAAGAAAGGTATGAAAATGAAGTTGTGAGCGGCGGCGAGAGAAGGAATGAGTATGAGCTAAGTGCAAATCCGAGCGACGGAATAATGGAGCTGAGTGAAAACGCGAAGAGAATGAATAAGGGAACGAGAAAAGTGAGTGCCTGGCTGCCCAAAAGGATGAGTGGACAGTGGGTGCAGTCACACCTTGGAGCTTTCTTGAGCTATGGTATGAGAGGATTCTCCGGAGAACTAGTCTCATTGTCGGACTATTGTCAGACTATACACTGTTTGTTTTGCAAGTGCAGGAGGGGTTCGCCCAAAAGTTATGCCTCATAACACTCACCCGAGGGCTCGAGTTGTTACCCGGTGCCATGAAAATAATTTACCTGGAGGATGGGACGAGCAATGAGCAAATTTGACGATAAATCCTCTTCCAGAAGGAGAGAATGATTGCGATCTATCCTTCATTGAAATCGTCTTAGGCATGTAGGATTGAGAGTGCACAGGTGGCCAAAACATTGTCGATCGATCAGATGCACACAATCAAGAACTTGTTGATCAAAGGGATGCAAGGGACAGGGGCACTATCGGTCAAGCGAAAGCACAGAACCGAGATATTATGTTCAAGGAAACGTGAGCGACAAGAGCAACATTTTTTGAGTGCACGAACAAGACCGAGGCAATAGCATGTAGTTTATTATCGTTCAAGCGGCCGCCTGCGAGCGAAGCAACATGGCACGAAAAACTTTCTCGGCAGGAAGACACTATTATCGTGGCACGGGCGAAGATAATTGTGTTAGCTCACGCATACCAGGCTTTCAACACTCCAACAACCAAGGACCGACCGAGTCTTACGCACTAGGTCCTGATGATCACATCGTTCAACCGAGTCCGTGGTGCATGCAAGACTAGCAACAACTTGTTGTGTACCATCCCGTGCATGACCGCACAAAGGCCACTCGAGCTTAAGAAAGCACAGTCAACACGGTGCCTTAATGACAACACTCAGAATCCGTGCCAAGCAAGGTGGAAGGTGGTGCAACCCGTATTTGCCAAAAGCTTTACAAGAACATAAAACGACATCCAAATGAGCTGAAGATCCATTGGAGCTCACAAGTGGTCCCATTACTTGAGTTAGGATGAAGAAATTCATGGAAGGACTTGCAATGTTGGTCTAAGACACGTAGGCCGAATTTACAACCCTTACATATCAAAGACACGATGCTCAAATCTTCCACTTGGTGAATCCATATGAAGAAGCCCACGACCCACATGCCTAGGCCATGTCTCACTGCCCAAGCTTAAAACATTCACAAATGTTGAGGCCCATTTTGAGCAAGACTATCCATAGAAACCCAATCCATCTCAAGGCCCACAATTAAGAAGAATCTAGAAGCTCCGAGTCGTGCATTGCATGGTCAAACCATGACATAAAGATGAGACTTGGAAGGGTGTCATGGAGTCGGAACTTTGCAACTCAAGGGGTGTGGTCGAGCTCATTTACTATGTACCTGTACTAGATTAATTGTCTATTCATGAACACCTTGGCCTATAAAAGGGCTCATGGTTGAACATATGAGGTTTCAAATATTTTCAAGTTGTTCTGTAAGATCGAATCTCCTTAGTTTTTTTTATGAACTCTTTGACTTATGTTTTCTTGTTTAAGAAAAGTGGTGTCGGTTTGACAAATTTTTTTTTATCTCCTTGAGTTTGTTTAAAACAAGTTTTAAAAATGGTTCATTGAGTGGCAAATTTCTTTATCTCAAACACGTAGGTTCGATTCACACATCCATTATAGGCGTTGGGTCGAATTCTCGACAAGTTTGTCAATTTTTCGATCCTCTCTTTTAAACCACCAATATTGGTATTGGGTTTAGTCACAAGTTGACTAGGTTCATATAAGAAGGTCCCAGTCGAAGCCCCATTTATGAATAAGCTTGAAGGGTTGGTGCAACTTGGAAGAGCTTTGAAAGAACATGGACTAGGCCACGTCCAAGTCCAAGGTAAACAAGCCCCATTTCGGTCAAGGGACAATTACTGCGAGTATGACTCCTAGGCACAAAATTTTTCATGCTTCTTAAACTTAAGGACCTCAATACTATAAAAAGGCCAAAGTCGAGTAGAATAGTTAGTGCATTTTGTATACAGCTTTTAGCTCAAGAGATATATTCTTGTAGTCCTTCAAGGACTTTATCCCGACTTATCTAAACTTTCGTTTCAAGTTTAGTGATGTCTTTCCTTAGAAACACATTGTTGGCTTAGTTCTCACCTTGTTATAGGTGATGGGTCAAGTTCTCGACAGCTTGTCAATAGATCAGTGTCCAACTACCAACATTGGTGTTGGGTTTAGTCACATGGTTGACTAGGTTTGTATCACTGGCGAACAATGATTTTGGGAACACATCTCAAAAGTCTCTCCATTGTTTTGTAATCCAGACATTCCCCATAATTGCTAATCTCTTGTGATGATCACAGGGTTGAATTATGTATGGGATTTGCATTAGATGGAGAAGTAGAAAGATAATTTCCATCAGGGTTCGATATACCTTGATTTGGCAAGGTGTATGGAGGCTCGTACGAAGGATGTCCAAAGAAATAATTGAAAAAATAGCGGAACTTTTGCCATCGCTTTCGCTTTCGCAAAATATTCGTGGAGCTGAATGTGGAGCCCAAAATATTTTTTCACAGATCTGCGGAAGAGGAATTGGTACACAAGCGGGCAAATGCGGAACTTCCGCATGCCCACCCTACTTCTTACTCAGATTTAAACAGATGACAAGAATAACAGCTAAACTTAAAAAGATTTGGAACCATATATTCTGAAAGTCAAACAAACGAATTCCTATTTAAAGAAATTATCAAACTGGAAGATCTGGAAGAGAGGTGAAATCGCAGATGTGTCATCATCCATTTTGTAAAAAAAAAATGAAAATTATCGTCATATTGAACAACTTTAAGTAATCCACCAATAATCAACCACAATATGCATACTGAACGCACTGGCTAAACAACACTTCCATTATATTCTATTTTTTAGTCTTCTTCTGCTTTGAGGTGGTAACTTTAGTCAACTGCCTGATAAATCACTCCGATGGTATAAATAGACACTACCGATTGTGTTCCATTACTGTAACAATTTTGAATATTCCTTCTATTATAGAAAAATCCATTTTATTGACTTGATCTACGTTTTACACAAAACGTAGCTACTATGCTGGTTTTGCACATACATCTCTAATTAGACGTTTAAATTGGTAATGGAAAAAATGTTAATTGCAAAGGGAAAAACAATTTTGGTAATAGAGTATAAGTTGCGTTGAATTTTGTAAATATTTTATACGTTTTTTAGTTTTAATTTTACGCAGCTATTTAAAACTTTTAGAGATACAAGTTTAGTTATCCTTGAAAAATATCTTATATTTAAAAATCCTTCATGGTGGAATCCTATCGCACACCTTATTTATTCTCTTGGAACATTTAAGCGTGAAACCAAAATCCGCGTATGTCTAGGATATGTTACAAAAAATGTCCAGCGTTTTTTTATATATGTTCTCATGAAGTTTTCAGTGCAAATTCATAATGCGCAGAAATACCACGTGGGCTGCACTCAGGTGGTGGATATACCTTATGCCACACGAAATCCTTTTCTTTCCCAGTTCTTTCTTCTTTCTTCCTTCTTCTTTCCTCTTTCCTCTTTCCCTTATTATATTTTAAATCTTCCCGTTGAATTCATTATTTGCCCGGTTTGTTTACCCTGATAACTTTATTTCTCTCATTATTTCCATATTTTCATGAATTTTAGACCGACTTATTATAAAAGTATTAAAAAAAAAAATACCAGCCCCTAAAGACGGAAAAGCCCCCGTACCACACATCTTAGTTTATAAAAAACTAAAAGAGTAGGTTTTGTTATTCCGCGTTCACTATTCCCTCCCTGTTGGAGAGTCAAGCCGAGAAACGCAGTTGCAAATCTTTCAATTCGTTCGTATTCCTTGCACAAAAATCCTTAAATCTGAAGATGCATTCAAATCATCTGCTTCTCGAAGAGCCAATCCGGATGGCCTCCATTCTGGAGCCATCCAAAGCGGTGAGTACTGTTTAGTTCTGTTTTCTTCCTGAAATTTTGGAATTATTTTTTGAATGGATCTATTTTTGCATAACATGGAGTAATTTTGATTCCGTTGACTGCTCTCGTGTGTTTCTGTGCAGGGTTTCTTCCCTGCGATGACGAAGATCGTGGGGACTTTGGGCCCGCGTTCTCGATCCGTTGAAGTTATTTCTTCCTGTCTCGACGCTGGAATGTCTGGTAACTGGAACGAATTACTGGCTTTAATGTTATGTGTACTTTTACCTTTTATTGTGTTCTTATTGTGTCTTTATTTTTTATGCCAGTGGCAAGGTTTGATTTTTCATGGGGAGATGCGGATTATCATCGGGAAACACTGGAAAATTTG
>JAOWBN010202638.1:0-14614 GCA_028565015.1 Pinguicula moranensis | reverse complement strand
AAGTTCCATATACTGAATGATATGCCAGTGGGGTATTCCTTTGAAATGCAATCTGCATTTGTTTGTTCGACAATGGCGCTACATAACTTCATTCGACGCAAGGACTTCGAAGACAGAGATTTTGTGGAGTTCAACGTTGAGGCGGGAAGCACAGATAGGAGTCCTGACGATGAAGAACATGCTGACTCCCGCGGTGACCAGACTATGAATTCATTGCGGGACCATATATGTAGGCAAATCAGCGCTATGCAGTCCCGGGGTTGAATCAAGTCAGTTGAAGCTGCTGTCGTGTACTTCTGCTGCCTACAGTGGATGCCTCTTCCTGGTAATGAAGCTTTTTGCTGAGCATAAATGAGATTGAACTTTTCGTACTCATTGTTATAACCACTGTAGACGAAGATCAGAAGTTGGAATCTCCATGTAAAACCTTCGTTGTATCGGAGCCTCGAATAATTCTATGGCAAAGAACCAGAGCTGACTACCGTGCATAATACCCGGAAGTGCGTGAAGGGAAGCCATGCACGCCTCTATGTCATCTGTTGGAGGCTTCCGTGCTTCTAGTCTCATTCTACCGTTGACGGCGATGGTATCCAAGGATTTGGCAATGCTTTCAGCGGAGCGCAGCCTCTTATGCTTCTTGGCTATATGTGAAGACTTGCCTTGAGGTGTACCTCGCCCCAATTCCTCACTATCCAACAGAGTCGATGCAAGGTTGGTCACCGGTAACGCCATGGCATCGGGTTCGGTTTCACCAGAACCCTCCTCGACTGGTTCTAGGAGTGGCATGTTCCCGGAAGAAGGCGCAAAAGAGCGTGATCCTGTTGCAACAACGCCATCGAATAGCTCTGCTTGTAGCTCCCTCAAGAGTGGACCCCTCAGTCTAAACTTTGCTACTGAGGGGGTTTCCTGGCATATATTCGACATAGGTGGTTAATAATGTAAAATATCGGCGAAGGATCTAAAATTAAGGAGAATTGCATGATAAATAAACCTGAATCTTCCGTGACCACCACTCCGGTTCCGCTAAAACAGTTTGTCGAACGCCATCCCAGCCCAAACCAGTCTCCCCTCTGTTCAAGGTTGTCCATTCTTTCCATTCCTTCTTCAAAGTGTCCAATCGGTTCTTCAGTTGTTGTTTGGTATAATTATTTCCTGTTTGACGCTTGAAGTCCTCCACAACATGCTTCCAACCTATATGATCGAAGGATCCCCCAGGCCTGTTTCCTGCCCGAACCTCTTTTGCACAAGCCTCAATCAGCGCGGCGATGTTTGCGTCTGTCCATTTTGCTGAGACTTTATTGTCCACTGCCTTCACCTTTCGGCGGCTGAAATTGCGAGTATCTTGTGATTCATCCATGGTATTTGATTCCATGTGAACCTGCAGCTTACAATCAGGCAACAATTAAGACGTGATAAAACATACATAAAGAGTTGTTGGCATGAGCAGAGATATCACATACGTCATTCTTTTTTGTTCTTTTATTGAAGATTCAGAATTTCGAGCAAGATTACCCTAAGTTCCAATCTGTAGACGGAATTACCATGAAACAAAAGCACAAAAAGGCCAAGATGACATGCTCAACCCAAAAACAAGTTGTCAAGGAGCCAACAAAATACGATTGATCAGAAAAATATATATAGAATAATTGGATGCACATTGTTCAACATGTTCACTAGAGCTAGGTATACACCCATGGTGCGAAGAATAAATTAGAAGAGATTATTACAGTTATAATATATTGAAAATTCATGATTCAAACACAAGCACTGTCATGTGATGAACTATTGGTAACTAAAAGGTCAATTTTGAAACCAAAGAATGGCACCCAAAAGAGACAAAAGAATGGCAAAAGAAAGAGTTAAAACTGCATCAATTAACCGAAATCATAAAATTTTCAGAAGCAAAAAATGACATCAGATATGAACACCTCAAACAATCTCATGAAAACATGTTTAAAATTGGATGCTGCGAAGATTCTGACTGTGAACATCAATTATAAGATAACAATGGAGTTGAGCAGAACAATGGCTGATTATCTTTCATTTTGCATAGGAACTTTTTTTTTTAGAGAAACATCATTACAAATTCGAACTCATTATTTGGGGAAACAAAAACTCAAATCAACCCAAAATCGAAAAATTTGTTATGTTTTTGCATCTGCCCAGCAAGTCGAAACGAAAATCACCCGTAAAGCCGTAAACAGTACAGACGAGGACATCAATTATCAAAGCAAAAGCCAATTTATAGAAACACAAACCTTAGCCCTAAACTCGTATACGTTCAAATCAAAACCAATAATCAAGATCTCAACTGATGAAATTGGCATCTTCTCGTTCCCGTCTTCTCACAGTAGAGTCTGAAATTGAATTCGGGATGCTCCTCTCGAACGCTATTCTCGAATGCTAAGGTAAGCGCGAATCTCTCGGTTGTGTCGCGAATGAAGGCTGCGAGTGAGACCTCCTGCTTCTCTCGATCGTGAAGTGGGTGTAACCGATAGGGCAAAGGGTATTTCCGTCCGATAAATAATGGGTAAGTTTGAGAAAATTATGAAATTATAATTTTTAGAAGGCAAAAAAGTATGTTGGATGTGCTTATTTTTTAGAAGGTAAACCATCTTAAAATAAGAACAAGTAGTAGAAGGTTAGCTGCGCAAAACACTCATTTTTTGAAAAAATATCATTATAATTCAATTATAATTTTAAGCAGCAAACAGTCCTTTAGTATTAATATGTTGCTGAGGTTTAAATAAGAACAAATAGTAGAAGGTTAGCTGCGCAAAATACTCATTTTTTGAAAAAATATCATTATAATCCAATTATAATTTTAAGCAGCAAAGAGTCCTTTAGTATTAATATGTTGCTGAGGACGGATTTTTTTCTGAATTAAAAATGTCACAAGCAAGAATGTAGTTGCATTTCAAATGAGGGCTCATATCATATGCTACAGTCAGTCAGTCAGTCAGTCAGTCAGTAACAAAGCGAATCTTGCAAACTCAGGAAAGGGAAGGACAACAAGTCAACAATTATCCTCAAGTATGTAAAATAGATATAGTAGCCATCCATTATAACAATCAACGGATGAACTAACCGAGACCAGTTGTTGATTCCTTCCGTGGGGCATCTACCTTTATTTGTGGAGGCCTCACTACGACGAGACCATATTCAAGAGCAGTGAAGCGCTTCATCCGGCTTAGGTCTTCGTGGATCTGCATCTCAACTAGTTCAGTAGGCAACATTTTGACAATATCAACAAAGAAATGAAAAGGGCAATAATTCCATCCTTAAAAAACTTGAAAGAGTAGTAAGAAAATGGGTTATAAGGAGTTCAAGTTTCTCTAAGCGAGTACCTTGTCGACAGGCTGCCCAGTTTTCTGAGACAACTCCTTGAAAAGATAGTCCCTTATCCTTAGCAGTTCATCTGCCTCATTACGAATGTCGTCAGCCTGGAAAAATGGTTATTAAAGATTCAGGCAAGAACTTGGAAGGAGGAGCAAATGAAGGCTTTGCAGACAAGAAGATGATTGCACCTGACCACGAGCAGATCCAGCTGGAGACTGTAGTGCGATTCTTGAAAGAGGCATTGCTAATCGATTACCCTTAACATAAAAATTAAGTGCTTAAAGTTGAGTTCCAGCTCAGTATAAGAATAGTAGATAGGCGATAGCCAATCAATTCAACTAGGCATGTAAAATTGAGAACCGAGCGTATAATGCAGTATCTCGGGATCAAAGATTTTTACTAGGATAGAGCAATAAACCAGGAGTACGAGAATGGATGTAAATCCCACGATTAACCCTTTCAAACCAGAGTATCTTAAAATGACAGGATAATGAGTGATTGGTCACAGCAAATGCACAGCTCCTCTGCATAAGGATTTTTAATTCTAGGCCTGTGTTCAGACTCTTGAAAAAAAGAATATATACCTTTTCTCCAGCAGCAAGGAGAAAACCTGCCAGATTATATGCATAGCCAACACAATGAGTTGCGACAGGACTTTTCAAACTTTGCATAGTATCATAGAGAGCCATACTAGGGGTAAGCTGCAGCCAAGAATAACAAGTTTAGGAGAACAGAGGGGAACCAAAGTGAAACTGAAAGAAAAATGTGAATGATAGCACAGAAGCAAACTTCAAATACAAGTGCAACTTTAATTAGAAAAACTGACATCGCCTCCTGGGCCATTGATGTAAATGTACAGTTTCTTTGAATCATCAATGCTATCAAGGTAAAGCTTTGTTGCGAGAATCTGATTGCTGAACTCTTCATCTATGTGTTGTCCAATAAAAACTATACAATCTCGGTACTGCAGTCAAAGAGTTCTGTCAACATTAGTTTCAACAGAAGGCAAACTAGTTTCACAATAACGCACCAACACGAAACAAGCTTCTCACAAGTCTTGGCACAACAGATGGTTGATCGGACTAGTAAGGAGTAAACATCATGTAGTTTATTCTATGGAGACATTGGGTAGCCGTAGTGTCAAGAAATTATACCTAGTAAAATTTGGAAATCTTAGATATATACAGGGGCGGAGCCAGAATCTTATCTTAGGGGGGGCAAATTTTTTCGGTGTGAATCGGGTTGAATCAAGTTTGGTTGGAATTGTACATTCAAATATAGCGGTAGAAATTAAAATAGTCAAATTTATTTTTTAAAATTATTTTAATATTAATATCGATCGGATATTCACGTTATGAAGTTACTACGATCGATAACAATAATTTTGTAGCCAGCCTTATTGTAACAAATATCAAATAAAATTATTCACCAAAATATTAAATATAAAAAATAATTATATTAAAGAATTATGAAAAAAATCCAACTATTGGAACAACATACTAGTTATATATACTATGTTGTTGAAAATAACTTAATGTTGTTGCCTGGCCTGGTGGTGGTTGGAGCAGAAGTTAGTTGATCAGTTCAAGTTCGAACCCTGTTTGCAGCAACAATTTTTACATTTTATTTTTGATTTTCCATAAAAAAAAAGGTAAACTGCCGCTTCAGGTCTGACTCGATCCGTTGTCAGGCAGCGAAAATTTCTAACTAATGACAGTTGAGCTAGCACGGTATTGTATAAATATTTTATACCATCACATATATAAAACTCTAGAGGGGACCAAAACTGAAAAAATATTTTTTTAACATGTAATTTGATTTTTTTTTTTAAATTTAGGGGGGACCATGGCCCCCTGGTCCCCCCCCTCCCTCCGCCCCTCCTTTATGAGAGTGTGGAGCCGAGTTTTAAACTTGGAACATCTTCAAAATCTATGATTGGGGTTTGCGGATTAAATTAGAGTAGGTCGGCATATAGGATGTGACCATTGTATTAAGATCAGCCGAAGCGCCAAACATTACAGATAAACTTTTATTCACTGATAGAAAGATTGTAGAGGGTTGTTACAGCATCAAGTCTTCTTCGGACACTTCTAGACCATAAGATCCGCGACTGGACAAAAGGGTTTTCAAAGATGACTAGGATAAAAATCGCGAATGGGAAGAAAATCATAACTGCCCAAAAGGGTTTTTGAGGATATGAAGGAAATCGTGAATGTGAAGAAAATTGCGAAAACATTGAAAAATGATTATTAAAAAATGTAATAGTAAATATTTTTTTTGGTAATTATGAAAAAATACCATTTTTGTATGGTAAGTGAAATCTTATACCGAAACTGTACCGCAATACCAGAAAACTGTCATATTAACAATATTGCGGTACAGTTACCAATAGTTTTTGGTATTACCAAAAATCGTTGGTAAATTTATCCAGCCCTAACAAATACAGAAACTACATAAATTTAATTACCAATCATTTTATATTATCCCAAAAATTAAATAAGTTAAATAAGCCACATCTCTATTAGTTAAGCGACAGTTATCATGACATTTTTTGTTATTATGATAATAAGAAAGGAAATTTTTCTTAACTAATAGAGATGTGCCCCTATAGATTAGTCGGTTATTCCGATAGTAGCCGGATACCACAAGTTATTAAAAAAAGGAAAATTTTCAATAATAATCAAGCTATGCAACGGCCGACCATGAGTTCTCGAGAATAATTGTAATAATATTACTTTTAAAATTAATATTATTTAAATGTTACAAGTATATTTAGTTATTTTTAATTATTTTTTATATTACAACGCCCGACGCTTATAACTAAGGTTGTTGGCTTCGCCGGTGCATGTGCGTACAGTTAGGAAATAGTAGTTGAACCATTGGTTTTAAAATGCATAACGTTACACCAAGTTTGTGAACAATTTGAATTTTCAGTTCGGACGTCGATCACACGAGATATGAAAGTGACATGAAACAGTTAGACAATTATAAAATATTAAGAGTTTTTGAAAGAAAAAGTAGGCTCTGCTTCTTTATAATTAAAATACTTAATAAAATAAACTAAGATAACGCTAATGGTTAAAATACTAAGATAGTATGTTTAAATTCGGTCGACCCTATTTATCTAACTGTATCATGGCTCTTATGATTTGTGGCAAATGGGTACTGTTCCCAAAATTAGTGTTTTGCCCAACTGTGCTATCTTTCGCTAGTTAGTCGATTATTCCATTTCATTCTCTGTATTGGTGTTGCACATGGACACGAAGTCCTGTCTTTCGTTCCTTGAAGTCATCCCAGAAATCTCATAAATACTAGGGGTGACAATGGTCGAGTTGGATCCATCATGAGTCATTTTTCAAAAATAATGTTTGCTCAACCTGTTTCTTTACAAATTCACAACCCCTCTATGGCAGCTTGGAGTTTTGCACCATTATTAGTGCCTATTCCAAAATGAATGAAAATAATAGTTACAAGGTATCCATTGGCATTCTAGATGACTCTGCCTCCACCTGAGAGCTATGGGTTTCAAATGTAGCTCTCGCTTGTGTTTAACTTCACCCATCCTGCTGGTGGTTTGCTCCAGTGAACCAACTTGGCCCTACTATGATCCCTCGACTTCAGTTCTATGTTGAGTTGGTTTAGCAAGGACCTGTCCATCACCTACACTTAAAATTCCTTGTCAAAAAAAAATCAAGAATCAAAATAATGAAATTATGTACATGCCTCCACATATGGTCATCAGAGTGATGCACATTGTGTTAAACCTAGCTGAGCACTGGCATACCCATAGGCACCACACAGTTACTCTAGGAAATATTTTAGTGAGAAATCATTTCAATCATAATCAGTGAGTCACCGTTGTCCATTGAGTCACTCTGCTCTCCCAAATCCTTGTCTGTGCAATGGGGATCCCAAGCAATGTCGGTGCTCTGTTCCATAGCTTTAATGCCAACTCGCTACCAGATAACATATGATCCATTGTCTCTAGCTGCCTCGGTTCACAACATTGGCACAACAACGCAAGAGTGACACCTTTCCATATTAGGTGTCATCTGTTGGAACACAGTTTTTTTGACATGCCCTCTATGAGAAGGCTTTGTTCCAGATAAAGAGTCTGCTTATAGCCTTTCCACCTTGTATTGTATAGTTTCCCATGCCGATTTTAGAGAAAGATTCCTATCTTGGGCATGCATCCACAAGACAACATCATTTTCTACACTGGGTTTCGGTCGTTTCACTACAAGAATTTCCTCTATCAATTATGCCCCCACTGTTTGGACCATGTTCTGTTGTGCCCACTGCCCATCCACTATGAATTCTACCACCTCCACCTCCTTGTTTATAACCTACTGGACTCATACAACAAGAAGACCCGTTGCTAACCATTTGTCAAACCAGAAGGAAGAGTCCTCACTTTTTACTATGATTTTCAGGTTCTCCAGCACCTTTTCCCTCATTTCATGGCATATTTCCAAAACGTGAGTCTGATTGTCTACTGCATCTCTTGAAAATATGGTCGTGGTGATTATATCGGTCTCGAAAGAACTTTGCCCATAGGCTATTCTCAGTGATATGTTTCAAACACAGCTTCATCGCCATAGACTTTTTGACTTATGATAGATCCGTTACTCCAAGTCCCACTCCCCCTATTGGCTTGCACATCTTTGCCCACCTACGCTAGTGAACTTTTTTTTGCCGTCCCTTTCACCCCAAAAAACGTTTCCCAATATAGATCTGATCTCGTTCCAAGAAAATTGTGGTAGTTTCTGAACAAAGATTATGTGTACTGGCAAGCTTGGCATCATATGCTTTATGAGCACTAGAAAACCCCCTTGAGATAAAAAGAAAGCATCCTTGCCACCCGAGATTGTTTTCTTATATTTTCAAACAATGGCTCCAGCATTTGCCGCGTTCAGTGGGGTTCCTAAGCAAAACATTGGGAATAGAACCTCCCTAAAACCCATGATCCACCGTATCTTATTTTTCCTTGCCAGACTTGTGTGTTTAGACATGAAGCAAACTATATTTTCTTTATGTTAAGCTAAAACTTCAATGATACATGGAAGGATTTTGTATTTTTGTCCCCTTCTTTCATCCATGTTTTCCTCTATAACTTTTCCTTGAGATTGTGTTTCTAGAGTTACCTTGTATAAGCAAAGCTCACAAGACGTAAAAGTCAAATATAACTGAAACAAATATCTGGATAGCAAGGATAATAGAGAGATTGATGTACAAAAGTTAATTAGCAATGCAACGAATAATTTAAAAGAAGTCATCAAAATAGCTCCAAAGCATTAAATCCAAGTAGAACATCAACCATTTCAAAAATAAAAATTCAACCATCAAGTTCGATGTCTCGTCTCCTCCCTTATCCTTTTCCCATCAATCTATATGCTTCTCCTCCTTTTTGCTAGTATCAACAATATTCTCGGCCAGCTAATCCTAATACTTGTCCCATAGTTGGTTCCACCATGTTATCCATCTAGCGAGACAATCATTGTAGGCTTACGTGCATCATTGACCTATGCATTTGTGTACAACTATAGGTCTTTCACAAACTTCACAGAATTATCCTTCAGGGCAATCAAACACTGAGTATTGGCAGATCCAAGATTCTTAAATGCAACATCAACAACATTTACCTTCTGGTTTAGCTTAGTCCTTACGGTCACAAGTCACCTTACATTGACATCATTTTCTCATCCATTGCTTTTATCTTCCCTAGTACCTCATTCATCAGTTTCTCAAAGTTTGCAGATACAAGATTTTGATTGGATTGATCTTCAAAATAACTCTCTATTGGGACAGCTGTAGATCAATTCTTGCTGGATTTGGTAGCCATCTTTCTAGGTTCTGGTAAGGAAGGCTGTGGGTTAGATAGGTCAAGTCTCTTCCAGAAATCATATAAATTCAACTTGAAATCCATCAACTTGAGGCTCTTTTCTTCATATTCAATTTTTGTTTTTGAGTAACCATGTCCTCATCATCCAAATCCACATCATGTTTTTGGAAAAATTGAGTTAAAAGCATTCAATAAAGTAAACTATGATGAGCCAACTTTATGCCTAATAAATGCATACTATTTGAGTCTAATTTGGCTCAATAAGGATGATGAGACACGCCTTTTATACCTATTTTTCTTCCTTTTGAAGAAATAGTTCATTAATTGCTCTTTGAGAGAAAAGGAAGAGAAACAACCCCAAAAATAGAGGTTTTGCCCCAATTATCCAAGGTTTGACACTAACTCCTGATCAAATGACCTTCCAAGGTCTACGTACACACATCTTTGTGCGCCATATTTGGTAGACGGATAAATGTACCCTTGCACTGTACTTGAAGCTTCCACAAGAAGCTACCAAAGTGGTATAAAAGGCAAAAAACAACACAAAGAGAGGAGGACTTACAAGAGTCAAATTGTTCAAGAAAGAGGGTTTTGAGTCACCATCCTGAAGCTCTTACTTAAGGAAGAACTGATCCGATTCTCTGTTTACCTTGTGATGAACTCAATACTTTGTGTTAATAGAATCGCTCATGCCTTAAGCACGAACTAAATTGCTAAATCTAGGGGCACAATGTAACCCTTGAAGAGCCCGGGGAGATTATTGAATGTTTAACATCTTTTAGTTGTCTTTATGGTGATTGATCATGATGTTCTTCATCCTCATCTATTTATGTCTGATCAACGTGAGTAGATGCACTAAGTATAATGGGAGGTCGAGAGACACAATTTATTCTAGACATAGCAAGGTCCACATCGGTTGCTATAGTATGAAAATGACTGCAAAATCGGTACTATCGTGTGAGCATCACTTGAGAGTAATGTCTGTAGTTTATTTGTATGTGACATCGAGAGATGCACATCTATAAATCAGAGAAGGACGCTTACAACTCAAGAAATATAAGAGTCTAAGATAGGTGAATCCGGTAGATACAATGTGATAACTGATCCATGACTAACTAGATTATAATTCTACCTCAGGGACTCAAGTGGTGAAGTTGTACTCCCCCTGGATGTCTCAAACCTCTATACTTGATTTATCTTCATTCCATTGCATTTTAATCATTTTTGTTCATTGCCTAATTCATAGCTTAATGACTAGATTAGTATAAACTTTAACTCAATTTTATTCGGTTCAAAATGCACGAAACTTGTGAATGTTAGTGATTATTTATTTTAATCCCTGTGATTCGACATCCTTATCATCATTCTATTACTTGTGCGACTTGTACACTTGCAAATAAAGTGCAACAAGTTTGCGAACTGAATATTATTTGTAATGTGAACATTGTAACTCTTTTTATTTAATGAATTTTTGCCCATCAAAAAAAAAGTTTTTTGGCGCCATTGCCGGGGATTGAAAACTTAAACAAGATTAATGCCAAGCAACTTTTAACTAGATTGAACTTTAATTCTTTTGTTTGTAATTTTTGGAACTTTGTTTGCAGGTATTGTATGAATCCATCAGGGAGTGACTCCTCTAGCGAAGAGTTTGATTTATAAATTGAAAGAACCTTCCAAGGCAGAAGGAGAGCACAACAAAGAGAAAGAGAGAGAATGCAATGCTCAGAATATGAGCATAGAGACGAGAGGAATGTGACTGTGGTACAAGATGAAGATGATGTTCCATAGGAGGATTTTGCCCTGCCGCGTGCTGATGAAACAGTTTCCTCAATCAGGAAACTAGCAATTCAGGCCAAAAACTTTGAGTTAAAAACGTCCATTATTCATTTACTGATGCATCATTCCTCCTATGCGGGAGGAGCCACAGAAGATCCATATTAACACATCAAGGATTTTGTGGAGATATGTGACACTCTTATGTATGTAGGAGTGACTTTAGATGCAATCAAACTAAGGTTATTCTAATTCTCACTCAGAGACAAAGCAAATAGATGGCTACAAGCTTTACCTCTAGACTCAATAGATGAGTTTTATTGTTCTTACAAGGAATAGGCTATGTGACAATAGATGACTGGTGGTGTGAGTAGTAGCGTGAGTAGAGAAAGTGATGGTGTTGCACTCTGTGCTGCCAAGAGTATAGGAACCCAAATTTGTCTAAAAAACGTATCTTATTTGTAGATTTATTTGTGAAGCTCCTGAATACGTGTAGGTGAAATGATAAATTAGGTTTAGAATTATGTGTTTATAGTTGGTATTGTTGTAATAATTGTGAATTATAATGGCAAAAACGTAACTTCATTCACGAGTTGAAAATGGGATAATGAAAATCACCTAATATTATGGGATGAAAATTTGGGAGTTGCCCCACAGATATCCCTGCCCGAGCCGTTATCCATCTGGCAGGGGATAACATATGCATGTGTACCAAACAAAGGACAAAGATGGATAACCCTCAGTTATCACACTTTATCTGGCTTCTGACAGGCTACCAAATGGACCCTAAATATAGCGAAACATTTGAAAACATGGTTAACATGTTCATATTTAGGGAACTTGGAGACTCCCATGCACTAACAGGTCTCCAAGTAAACCAAAATAACTAAGTACCTAAGTTAATAATGACTAGGTAGATTCTAAAGTCCTAAAACTTAGGCCCATGATCATTATTAAAGAATTCTCATGCACAAAATAGACCCCTCAAAGGAGTGAATACGGGAAATTTAGGAACTCCCATGCACTGAATGGATCCCTATAGCCAATTAAAGGATCTCATTAGGTTTGCATGTTTGAACACCACTATGAACCATAACGTGGGTAAATGAAGCTAAGTCACCCATACATCCTTCTCCCTTGATTTTATTCTAAGTGATTTGTTTGCCTTGTTAGTTAGTTGTTAGTTATAATTTTGATTAATGAACTCAAACCAACCAATCTTTACTTGCTTTAATTTTACAATTCGCTTTTAGATAGGCACTAAGATAATAAATAACTTAGTGAAGTCCCCCCAAGTCCTTGAGATGATAGATCCGTGGTTGGCTTACTGACTCTACACCAGTCTACCCACCTTTGAGTATTACTATGGTAGGTGCTTAGGGATAACCTCCTTTGGAATCTAGCACTACACAAACGACCTTGATCAACCATTTCTTTCACAATGATTTTACAATAACCCCAATGGTATTATGAAACGCCGACATCCCTCATAGCGTTCCAAGCCATTAAATCCAATCGACCACAAACTTAGTTTTAGATTGCAATCTTGAAGTCCAATCCTTCACTAAACACTTCTTGTTGGATTATCAAGGTACATCTATTGCAATCATGGAATTTTGTTGATGCCTAATTTTATACCCAATACAAAATATAGAATATGGCAAATGTAAGTTTAATTCAATGGAAAATTCATAATTCTATTATTTAATACATGGCTCTCGGGGCACCAAGTTCAACATGTTCGAGTTTAATCGCACATGGGTACCCCCTAACCCGAGCCCAATGGAGAAGGGTCTCCTGTCAAATTATGTTTGGTTAATGTCTCCAATAGAAGTAATGAATCTATTATAGGGAAATGCAAAACAATAATTAATCCAATAACTAAACCCTTACCCTATTCTCTTAAATCATATCAAATACCAACACCAAGCCATAAGGCGAACAAAATCAACTACATACAAGGTAGTTTAGTTACAAATATCCAAAAGAAAAGCAATAAATGAATTCAATACAATCCTTAAATAAATAGTCATGAAAGCTAAAAAGAAACCTCCCCTTTCAAGAGGGTCCACCCCAAAGTGTTAGAAAATATCATAAACTTGATGGGAATCCTTCAATTTTGAGGTATGAATATTCCTTCCCCTTCAACTGCAATAAATCCCAAGTGAATTGAATGCGAACAGTAGAGAGAAAATCTTTAAAGGGAGAAAATAACTATAGAAAGAAGGTGAAATAAAAAAATTGAAGTTGCCTCCAAAGGAGGACTTGAAATTTTTTTGTACAAAAGATATATTTATGAGGATAGAGTTTTAATTGAGGGCAATATAGTAATTTTTTCCCACAAAAGTTACATTTTCTATTGGAATTTGTTCTTCTGGTGTACGCATGAAGGTAAGTGTCATACACCAGAATTGTAAGATCAAATAGCTTGATTTCAAAAATTTTGGAAATTTTCAAATCCAAACCATGCATGAAATCGAAGCCAAAAACTTGCTAATTTGTGTTCTAAATGAAGAGTTAAGCCAACTTACCTCAAATCCGACCGAAATTTGAAGAACCTGTACAAAAATATCGAAATACCCGTGGAAAATCTTCGATCATGGAAGTTCCAAAGGAGGAGGCTCGCTACCCGTAGCACTCCTTGAAGAAAGAAGATGCGACTGCTAGGCCATTTCTGGCGACCTCGTCCACGACATCGGTTTGAGAAGTTTCAGTTGAAAGGTTTTTATGTTCTTGCGATAAGCATGAGTGGAAATCGTGTAGAAAAAATCTCTTTTCTTCTCACTTTAATTCGACCGTCTATAAAGAGATTTCATCTCATTTGGGCTTTAGGCCCAACTTGCAACTCAAAAATTTGAGCCCAATTGCAAATAACTTAGATTTAATCTCATTAAATCCAATTAATATTTAATTGTAATTAAATTGGGTGGTCTCACCAAAACCCAATAAATTCTTATCCGTGAAATTCGCCAATTATGTTTCACATAATTAATTATTTAATTCTTCAGTTCACCATATGGAGCGACCTGATAGGATCTATATCTAAATCGGTACTATCATAAGCGGCATCTAGCAATGCATTATAATCCGATTTAATATACATACATCATGATCCTATAAATCTCATTTAGTATTAATTCTTTTGTCATTTAATATCCAATAAGTAATGTCGAACGTAGGAATGTGTCATCCTTGACCATTAATCACTTTCTCGATATATCAGTTAATAATTGTTAATATGTGACTGTCTCATAATTACGAATTCCATGCGTAACAATTATTACTGCATCAAACGGCCCAGGGATATTCATAATTTCACCCAATATGAGATGGACAAAAGTATCATATTGATATTTCATACCTTCTAGCATGAATCGTGCATATTCGAAAAACTTACCGTTATAACCCCTCGGTCAAAAGAGGCGCTAAATAACCCCATGTAATACATATTCATCACCCAAAATTATGAATATCTCAGATAACTAAATTAATACTACATGACTTTGCTGATGACACAAACACAATCCATCTACCAAGCCAAATAGGTCGAGTCCAATATTCATGTACATCGTACACTCATATGTCATGTGATTAAACAGATACCTCGTATCAATGATCTGTGAAACATGATCATGCATTAATCCACATGCTAGTCGATTT
>JAOWBN010202629.1:0-14617 GCA_028565015.1 Pinguicula moranensis | reverse complement strand
AGGTTTACGTTTTTACAAACCGGCAACCGGCAAAAAACCGGCGGTTCGGTAACCGCCAACCGAACCGCCCATGTCTAGTTGCCGGATATTGTGGAGTATATCCGTTGACTTCTTCATAAATTCATGTTCTATGAGTAAGGTAAGCCGGCTTACCTGGAATTCGGCCGGAAATCCAACGAAACCTGTGCGTTTTGATCGACACCCGTACACGTAAAGATCACAAAAACCTCCAATAGAGAAGATTCGCTACCAAGAGCACTCCCTGGCTAGTGAAGGGGTTGCTAGACCCAAGTTCCTGCGAAATCCACGGCGGCGACACGGCCGGAATCGAGCGCTGCTTGATTTTTCTGTTCGGTCGAGTTTATCGCGAAGGAAGCGTGAAAATGAAAATCACGTGTCATAATTCTCGACCGACTGGAGAGATTTTTATCCCTCTCATTTTGGGCTCCAAGCCCAAAATCGATTTTTTAATTCTTCTCATTTGGGCTCACGGCCCAAATGGAATTGTTAAACTCGAACCCAATTGCAAATTATGACTTGGATTTAATCTCATTAAACCCAATTAAATTGCAATTGAATTGGGTGGTCCCACCAAAATCCAATTTATTCTCGTCCGTAAAATTCGCCAATTATATCTCACATAATTAATTATTAATTCTTCAGTTCGCCAGATAGAGCGACCTAGTAGGATCCATATCTCAATCGGTACTATCATAAGCGGCATCTAGCAATATATTATGATCCGATTTAATATAGATACATCGTGATCCTGTATAAGTCCCATTTAGTATTAATTCTTTCGTAACTTAATATCTAATAATTAATGTAAAGCGTAGAAATGTGTCATCCTTGATCATTAATCACTTTTTTGAAATTTCAGTAAATAATTGTTAATATGTGACTATCCCATAATCACAAATGTATGCGTAACAATTACTACTGCATCAAGGGACCCAGGGATATTAATATTCTCATCCAATATGATATGGATAAAAGTATCATCTTGATATTCCATACCTTCCAGTATGAATTGTGCATATTCGGGAAACTTACCTTTATAACCCCTCGATCAAAAGAGACGTTTGATAATCCCACGTAATACACATTCATCTCCCAGAATTATGAATATCTCATATAACTGAATTAATACTATATGACTTTACCGATGCACAAAACACAATCCATCCAGCAAGTTAATATAGGTCGAGTCCAATATTCATGTGTCCCGTACACTCATATTTCATACGATTAAACAGATACCTCGTATCAATGATTTGTGATACATGATCATGCATTAATCCACATGCTAGTCGATATAGTCATCTAGTTGTTCCTTTTCTAATGACTTTAAGACTAGGGACTAATTTTGAGTTTTGATTAAATTATGGAGTTTTACAATTCGAGTCATCAACCCAAATGATCCATAATATATGTATACAAAACTTAAGGAATAAAATAATTTTAATCATTCATTATACATGAAACTAATAAGCTCACCGATTGGTGCTCTAGGTCACTAAACCAATAGGAGGATCATAAGATAATGGGGGAGGAATCTTCTTGATTTAGGTAAGATTGTGGCTAACGATCCTCACCCATTTTACAATATTTATTCCTAATCTCCCTCCCCTTAATTTCTATCTATTACTAACACTCTCCCTCAAGTTGAGCAGTCAGATGCCCAACTTGCACAATGCATTTTGATACATTTTTCCCGAGACTACTTTGGTTTGGATGTCTACCAATTGATCCTCGGAACGAATAAATGGTAGACTCAAAATGTCTTCCTCTATTTTTTCTTTAATGAAGTGGTGGTCAACCTCGATATGTTTGGTCCAGTCATGCTGTACCGGATTGCCAGAAATGCTTCTGGTTGCCTTGCTGTCACACCATAGGGGAGTCGTGTCTTGGATCTGAAATCCAATCTCTGGCATAAGCTTTCTCAACCACAACACCTCAGTCAATCCTCGAGGTACTCCTTTGAACTCCTCCTCGGCACTAGATAGAGTTGCCACCTTTTGTTTCTTGTTCCGCCAAGTCACAAGATTCCTTCCAACCAGCATAAAGGATCATGCAGTAGATCTCCGATCTACTGGATTTTCAGCCTAATCAGCATCGGTGTATACCTGGATATTCAAATGTCCGGATTTTTTCGAAAAGAATTCCATGTCCTACGGTGTTATTCAAATATCGTACCTGATATGAATCTTTGCTGAACTTGTGGAAACCCCCTCACACCAATTCAAGATTCAAAAATAAGATCTAAAAGGGACGAATTTGTTGCGTTTACGCCTAACGAAAAGTCACGTTTTTGTGTTACCGAGAACATCGTCAAATAATCTTCTGAAAGCAACTTGTGCTAATCAAGAATCAAGGATAAGTTCTATATGAATTCGACGCCACTTGACTAAGAAGAAAAGATAAGTCGAATAATTGTTTAAGACCAAAAAAGAGACCTAATTTCACATAAAATTGCATAAAAACTTTAATTGCCTTACAATGGGATGTTCTTCCTCTTTATATAGGAGAGTGGCACAACTTTTAGCATTTAAGAAGGTATCTAATTAGATAGATATTAACCTAGTTTAGATAAATAAAAAATAGAAAATAATCTAATCAAGCTAGGAAAGGTAAGGAAAAAGGCTAAATAAAATTAAGCCTTATAAGAAAATTCCTTTATTCCTTTTGATATTGTCTCCTCATGACCAATTCATGTTCACACCTTGTCCCCCTTAAGTCCACACGTTTTTAATTTGTGTGTCTTCAATTTGTTGGACATCGTCCTCACTTGTTGGGCCGTGATGTTGGGACGTGACTTGGGTTTTCATATTGGGACGTGACTTGGATTATGTTGATGGGCCAGGTTTTGTCAAATGGGTCATGGGCCCACTTAGGGTAGATGGGCCGTGAGGTCTATTTTTGTCCTTTTGAACCCGTGCTTCTTGGATCAACAAGTTTAAAACTTCCTTAAACTTCTTGGCCCTTATGCGTGTGATTGAGCCATCGGGTAGCCTTAATGGATCACATCTCTCTTATTTCTTCATGCTATCTTTGGACTCTTCAATGGGCTTCATTTGGATGCCCGTTCACTTGGTGGGTTGGATGCAACTAGGGTTGAATCATTCCCCCCTTATTGAAATGAATTTGTCCTTAAATCATCACCTACATCAAACGGAAGTAGGTCAACAACATTGAAAATAAACATTATACTCACAAAGTAGATTCATCTTGTAGGCATTGTCATTGATCTTAGAAATCACTTGGAATGACCCATCTTCTCTTGGCATGAGCTTTGATTTCCGTTTTTTGGAAACCTTTCCTTCCTCAGATACAACCATACCTAATCACCTGGATCGAAGGTCACCTTTTTCAGCCCTTACTGGCCTGTTTGGCGCATTGAGATGTTCTTTTTTCAATATTGTCTTGTGCTTTTTCATGGATATTCTTCATAAATTCAGCCTTCGTGTTTCCATCTAAATTCAACATTTCACTCAAAGGTAAATGAGTTAAATTCATAGGAGATAAAGGATTGAAACCATAAACAAGTTGAAAATGTAAATATTGTATAACTGAATGAATATCCATATTATAAAATTCAACACGTGGTAAACATTATTCCCAAGTTTTCAAGTTCTTAGATATCAATGCACGCAGGAATGTTCCTAATGTCCTATTGACAACTTCAGTTTGACCATTAGTTTGGGGATGACAAGTAGTTGAAAATAACAACTTAGGACCCAAACTTAGCCCACACGGTCTTCCAAAAGTAACTTAAGAATTTTGCATCTCTATCAGAAACAATAGCCCTAGGCATACCATGCAATCTAACAATTTCTTTAAAGAATAAATCAACAACATGAGAAACATCATCAGTTTTGTGGCAAGGTATAAAATTAGCCATTTTTTGAAAACCTATCCACAACAACGAAAATAGAATTCCTCTCCTTCTTAGACCTTGGTAACCCCATCACAAAATCTATTAAAATGCCAATCCATGGTTCACGAGGAATAGGTAGAGGGGTGTACAATCTATAGGGGTTTAATCTATATTTAGCTAGCTTACAAATCACACATCTATCACATACACGAATAACATCATGCTTCAAATTAGGCCAATAAAAGTGATCTTGCATAACATTATAAGTCTTAGCAATTTCAAAGTGACCCATTAATCCCCAACCATGAGCTTCTTTAACAAGAAGTTATCGAGTAGAACATATAGGCATGCATAATCTATTCTCACAAAAAAGAAACCCACCATACTTATAGAATTTCTCAAAACCAACCTTTTCACACGCCATGTAACCTTTTCCAGAACCCTGATCATGCTCATACAAATCCTTAATATGTTCAAAACCAATTCTAACATGGATATAATGGAGTACCTTCGAGAAAGGGTATCATCTACCACATTCTTCTTACCTTACTTGTACTTGATCACATAGGAAAATGTCTCGATAAACTCGACCCATTTGGCATGTCTTCTGTTGAGCTTTTGCTGACTCTTGAGGTGCTTCAAGGACTCATGGTCCGTGTGGATCACTAACTCCATTGGATAGTTCAAGGTAACACCACTCAACTTTTCACTAAACAATGCAATTGGTCATCCTTCTTGCATCAGCACCGCACCAATACCTACAACAAAAATATCACATTCAATTTCAAACATCTTAGCAAAATTAGGCAAAGAAAGTAAAGGGACTTGAGACAACTTCCCTTTTACGAGTTCAAATGCCTTCTTTTACTCTTCTCCCCACTTGAATGACACATTCTTCTTGATTACCGCTGTGATGGGGGCGGCTAGGCTGCTAAAGTCACGTAAAAAAATGCCTGTAGAAGCTATCCTAGCCATGAAAGCTCCTCACCTGGCTCACGGATGTGGGTGTTGGCCACTCCTTGATGGCCATTACCTTCTCTTCATTTACTTCAATGTCATTCCTACTTACAACAAAACCAAGAAATACAAGTTTGTCCATGCTAAAAGTGTTCTTCTTAAGGTTAGCATACAACTTTTCCTTTTGAAGAACTTCCAACACGTTTCTAATATGATCAATACGCTCATCTAAGTCTTTCTAATAGATCAATATATCATGAAAATAGACATCCACAAATTTTCTAAGAAAAGCTCTTAAAACATGATTAATGAGTCGCATGAAAGTACTAGGGGCATTAGTTAATCCAAAAGGCATATACAACCATTCATACAATCCATACTTAGTCTTAAATAAACACTTCCATTCATCACCTTTCTACACGCGTATCTGATGATATCCACTCCTGAAACCAATCTTGGAAAATAAACACGCACCATGCAACTCATCAGGCATATCATCTAACCTAAGAATAGGATGACAATATTTTATAGTTATGTTGTTGATGGCTCTATAATCAGTACACATCCTCCAAGATCCATCATTCTTAGGCATGAGTAGCACGAGCATGGCCTTAGGCTTTCTCTGGTGTGCCTCTTGGCTAGTAATTCATCCACTTGCATTTGCAACTCTTTAGTCTCCTCAGGGCTACTTCTATAGGCTAGTCTGTTTGGTATGGTAGCTCCAGGAACAAAGTCAATATGATATTCAATGCCTCTGATTGGGGGCAAACCTGCGGGTAACTCTTCCTTCATCACATGTGCAAATTCATGCAAGAGAGAAACAATTTTGCTTGGCAAAGTACCAGCAAGGTCGTTAGTTGTGATTAGGGTCTCTTTGTAAGTACAAGCATAGAAACACGAGAATTGAAAGCACTATTTATCTCACTCTTTTGGGTTAAATAATTTTTTTTTCTCTCATTCTATTTTTTCTCTCTTTTTTTTTCTTCTCCCGTGGCCTCTTTTCCTTTCTTTTCTCATATCTCTGTGCTGACTCATATCTCTGTGTTGATATTCCCCTAGTGCTTCTAAGTGGTAGAACATAAGTATCTGTCTACTCTGTATGTTGCTCAAAAGTAGAGTTAATGGGAACAACATCATGAGTAATATCCTGGAAAACTGTATTAGGCACATTTACCTCAAGGTTCCAAGGAGGTGGAGATATGGGCGTAGGTGTGCTTCAGACGGTGGGCTCCTCATTCATGAGAGGCGACTTGGTGCTTCCTGTAACAAGTTCTTGTGGGACATCAGACCGAGACAAATTCATACTAAGGCCTTGTTTTGCGCAGGCCTTCTTCTACTTCTTCTACTACTTGTTCTTATTTTGAGGAGGAGTGGTGTTTTGCGCAAGTATTTTAAAGATAATTATTTAAAATTCTATTTTAATTACATACTACAAAATTAATAGTAAATTACCAAAATAACATTCATTTAACTATGAAGTTAACAAATTTCTACTAATTGATGACTAGGATACATTTACAAAATAATTCGTGAGGGTAATCTTGTCTTGTAAGTCATTTTTATGTTTGATATAATTACAATAATGCCATTCTAATTTTTAAGAAGGAAAAAAAGTATGTCAGGAGGTGTTTATTTTTTAGAAGGTTTTCCTTCTTAAAATAAGAACAAGTAGTAGAAGGTGGGCTGCGCAAAACACTCTTTTTTTGAAAAAAAGATGCTTATAAGCACAAGTATACTTTTAAGAACCCTGCGCAAAATAGGGCTTAAGTAACCAACCAAATGGATCACCCATAGTTTCCCCGTGACCATGAGGTTGGGAGGGATAGTAGAATTTCAATAAAAGAAAGTAATAGTCCATGGTCCTATACATGTACTTGGAATGGGGATGATAACACCGATATCCCTTCTGGCTTACTCCATATCCAACAAAGACGAATTTTAGAGCACAAGGATCTAGTTTGGTTCGATCATGCCAGGAGATATGAACAAAGACTGAGCTTTCAAACACTCGTGTGGGTAGGGTTACAAAAGTATAATCATGAATGTATCGTGAGAGTATTTGCAGGTATGTGTCGAACTTAAGGATCTGAGTGGTAATCGATTTGAGAAGGTACATAGCCGTGGCAATGGCCTCGGTCCAGAGGAAGTGAGGTACTTTTGAATTGATCATTAGGGCACGGGCGACGTCAAGGAGAATCCGATTCTTTCTCTCAGCCACCCCATTTTGTTGTGGACTGTAAGGGTAGATAATTTGGTGAACAAGGTCTTTATCCTTGAAAAAAGTATGCGTAGTATCGTTGACGAATTTTTCCCATTATCGGACATAAGAATCTGATTATTTCATTGAAATTGGGTAGAGGTCATGAGATAGAATTCCTGAAATACTTAGAGACCTCAAATTTATTCTTCAAAAAATATACCCAAGTCATACACGGAAAGTCATCTATAAATAGAATAAAATATCAAAACATACGATGACTAATATTCCGGCCAGGGTCCCACAGATCAAAATGAATAATATGAAGAGTATGAGAAGCACATGTATAAGTCAAAGAAAAAGAGTGGCGATGGCGCTCTTGCCAAAATACATGTCTCATACGAAAGAGTACTACTAGTTTGACCCAATCATTGATGCTACAGTTCGAGCTTCTGATCTGTCATCTCACGAACAAGCCCTACGGTTCCTTGATGAGCCACCTCATCCACGTAGTAAAGGTCACCTCGTCAGTGCTACACCCAATGATCTCCCCCATCCGTAGGTCCTGTAAGAGGCAAAATGTAGAATACATTAGTACCATGTAGTTTAATTCTTTTGACACATGACTAATAAATAGCAGTTTGCAGGACAAGGATTGGAACATGGAGAAAATTATTCAATTTTAAAGTTGGAGATAGCTCAATAAAATCTACCCCACGGATACTGGAGAGACCTTCATTGGCCGTTTGAATTTGAGTCTTACGCGGTCGCGCATGATAAACCAAATATCATGCATCATACATTATTGTGTCAGTTGCAACACAGTCAAAGATCTACTGAGTACTTTTTTGGTCTCGGGCTGCTGATGTAGTATAGACTTTTGAGACCGATCTGGAGGCTCAGGAGGGTTTGGATCAGACTAACCGAAGCATCCAGGTTGAAAATTGCGGATAATGGATACTGGGCCAGTCTGTAATTTCTCAAAAATTTGGGGGCGTGACTGACATTTCTGAGAAATTTTGTAGCTTGTCTGTAGTTTCTAAGAACTCTGGGGACAACGCTAAATATTCCCAGAACTCTCTGGACGCTACTGTAAATGTCCAAAAGTTCAAGGATTACTCTACAATATCAGAGAAGTTCTGCGATGGCAAACTCACAATTCCGTGGGATATAGGGGCAGAACCGTAGAAACACATGTGTTAACTAGGGGCAAGTTAGGAATTTTTGTCGAGTTACCTACATTCCCAAGACTCGTTTCATCATTCTGTCTCTCGAACTCTCCGAATTCTCTCATCGTCCTCGCGTTGAATCCGTTGAATCCAACAACCTCGGACTAATATCCGATGTTTGTCTCCTCTTCGAGATGGCTCACGATGGTTGGAACGCCACCGGGTTGGGGATCTTGAAGAGTTTGTACCACCAGTCGGGTAGCCCACTTGTTTGAAGAATTTTTCTGTAGATAGGCAATCGGTGCACCATAGTTTCTTTTTATCAGTGGCACTGGCTCGGGAGGATGTTTTCCCCCAGATCCGGGTGGTGCTGACCAAGTTTTGCTGGTTAGAACGCTATTGATGCTTGGTGGGTCGTTGTTGCCAGTCTAAACCCCTGTGTTCAAGATTTGGTAGTATGCCGCCTCGCGATAGACTGTCCTGTATGTTGTTTCGACCGTCATAAGCGGATATAGTTTGAGAAGTTCACGTTTGACACTGTCAAACTCACTGTTGATTGCTGCCAAGAGTTGATACAAGCGTGTTTCTTGGCGCAACTGTTGATAGGTCTCGATAACTCGGGTACATGTCATTGGTTTTGGTTCCCTACGATCCACTTCTCTCCAGATCCACTGCAGGATACTGTATACATTGTCGAGGAACCTTTCATCTTGGCGCTGCCTTTTTTGCTTGGACCGGCAGGTCAAATATTTGGAATGCATTAGAATCGCTGTATGTAGTCTTAAGCTCTTTCCAAAGCTCCTGGGTAGTTGGGTATTCAGAGAACCGGTTCACCAAATTGTGGTCGATGTTATCCAATATCGAGGAACAAACGTACAAGTTGACTTGTTCCCAGCGATGGAAATATGTGTCGCCAGGTGACGAAGGTTGTGGGTTGCCCATCAGATGGCGTAGGTGGTCACGACCTCGCACGACAACCTTCATCAATGGAGACCATAATGGGTAATTGTTTTGCTCCAATTTGATTCTGAGGCTAATAGGCTGATTGTTTTTTGCAAGTGACAATTGTTTGAGAAATGTGGTGATTTGGGCTGGCAGATCTGGCGAGGATTCAATTTCCAACGTGATCTTGCCTCCGTCGACCTTCAGATATGTCATTGTGAAAAATGGTTGTGGGATTGGTAAATGATGAGCTTTACAAACTGGTTTGAAGAACCGAAGCCTACTCTGATACCATGTATAGAATAGAATCGATATCAAAACTTGTTAATTTCTTTGATGTGTTTCAAAATTACATATAGGTGGAGGATCATGAGATAATGGGGTAGGGATCTTCGGGATTTAGGTAAGGATCGTAACTAACGAACCTTACCCGCTATACAATATTTATTCCTAATCTCCCTCCCCTTAATTTTCGCTTATTACTAACAGTTAACGCCATTTTGAAATAGTTTCCAGGAAAACATTGAGATTTTTTATTACACAGGCTTCCTCCCACACCCTCTTGCACTCATGAGGAAGAAGAACAAGCGGCACAACAACTTCCTTGCACTTACAAGTGCATTTCACTGGAAATGTGCCTCTCGGAGAGGCTTTCCAAGTCCAGTGATCCGAGACACTCGATGATGGACTTAAACTTATGAGTTTTGTCTCCAAAGCTTGCAACAGAGTTGCCTCACATCCTCGCAACATACGTCGCCACCTCCATCTCCATGTCTCATATTGGCTATAGTCTCATCAAGACACTGACGAGACAACCAATCATATCTTTGTTTGAAACTCGTTCCAAAAGGATGTAGATGAGCCATCAACCACCGTGTGCTGAAGCTGTTAGAGAAACCAAGTGCCAAGTTGCAATACTCATAGCAATTTTCACCACTAAGGCGACCGTAAGAGCTTAG
The DNA here is from genome assembly GCA_028565015.1 of Pinguicula moranensis. Taxonomy (NCBI): domain Eukaryota; kingdom Viridiplantae; phylum Streptophyta; class Magnoliopsida; order Lamiales; family Lentibulariaceae; genus Pinguicula; species Pinguicula moranensis. Next base: position 4,516 of record JAOWBN010202629.1, on the reverse strand, counting down.
GGTTTGAATACATCCTTCCAAAAACCATCTAGCAATCCATATTTCGCATGCATCACTACAAGCCACAACGAATCCTTCTCAGTTATAGCTCGCCAGATCCATTTTCTTAACAATGCTTGATTAAACAGGGCGAGATCCTTCAATCCAAGGCCACCTCTCAACTTTGTCTCACATAAACAATTCCAACTAATCCAACAAATTATCCTACGACCGCCCTCCTTTGATACCATGACAATGTACCAAAGTTGTAGGAGGTTCAAGATTTGAAGAAATAACCATGAAAAATATTTTCATTGAGTTGTTCAAAGTGAAGAAGATGAGATACAAGTGCATGGTTCTTGGCTTTACATAGGCTTACAAGATTCAAACTACATACTAAAATGAGCAAATAGCTAATTTATTCTACAGAGAGAGAGTTCCATTCTTGTGCATGTCTTGAGATGTGCGAGATTTGAAATCTTGGGGTATATGCTCTAGCTCACATGATTGTCCTTGAATGTTGGAAGTATTGGATGTATCAACAGTGGCATTCTTCATGCATCCCGTAGAGCGATTGAACGATTAAAATCCTCCAACGTCATCCTCAACAAAATCCAATTATCAACCAGACTATGCAGAACAACATCTAGAAAACCACTCATTCCTTGCATCTCATTCCATGCTGCTCCAATTGATATCGCCAGCGAAAAAGTCTCGATCCAACACGTATCCAACCATTTAGTGTCGTCACACTTTGAAACAAAGCGCGAACCTAGAGTAGGCATCTTTTCCATCATCCTCGCATGGGGCATTGATTTTGTCGATCCCATTCAAGTTTTGGCAGCTTCAGTGTATGAATACTCCCGTTGTCGAATGGAAATAGGATCACATATCGGCACATCATGGGATCTCCCCTAATCTCCCAAATTTTTTTGCCTTTCAAAAAAGTTGGCTTGACTATGACCGTGTACGTTCCAACCCAAACATCTTGCAAGGTCTCTAATTTTTTGGAATCACGGACCTGAGTAAAATGGACAAAACCGAATGGTAGTCCCTACCTATCTGGTTGCCGCGGTAGCATGACTTCCTTCACAAGCCCATTGATGTTGAATTTTCTCAACATCTCGCCTTGAGTCCAGTTTTGGGAAAATTAGTGAAGAAGAAAGTCATTGTGTCCTTATGTCCTTGCGTAATCATTTACGGTATTACCTATCAAAAAAAAATCATTTACGGTATTCCCGTCCCACGATTGGCTCCCGATCACTGGTTCTCCTTGGATCCCACCTTTGCTAATCGGTCAGTTACCGTTCTGCCTCTCGGAATCTTCCTTCTGCGGTTGCATGTGTAAATTAGCGAATGCCCATTCGCTTGTTGCAGTAATAATAGAAAATACTATAAAAAGGCAAATCAATGCTGATAAAATAATATTGTCGAATCTTATGTTTCTCAATTAATCACCTATATTGATGATTTCTTAAAAATGTCATAGTGAAGTATATAAACACTAATTCAATTTTTGAAAGCTCAAGTATTGTATAATGCAAATCCAATCAACTTGTTAAAAGTGAGAGTCTTTGAAGGTCTTGGACTCTTGAGCATCTTTGAATTTATCAAGTAATTTATTGTCCCTCTACATCATGGGTTCATTAGGGACAATAATTTTGAAAAAATGATTGTCATTGATGTGATAAATTATCATATGTTTGATGCTAGATGTAGGCATCTAGGTTGGATTAAATGGGTCTGTCCCATCCCGCTCGCCAAAAATAGAAATTGGGCTACCCCAGTTCGTTAAAATATGGGTTGGGCTAACCCCGACCTGTATAGCATGATGGGCTGGCAGTCCCACTTTCTTTATCGTGCTGGAGTATGTCCAATTTTTTAATTGGACGGGTTGGCTTGACACGACCCGTGTTCAATTTTTTATTTTTTATTTTTATGTTTTTGGTCAATATCTTATTGTTATTTTTTTTTTATATAAAATGGTCTATGTCGGACGGGTCCATGAAAAAATGAATTGGCTAGGTTATAAATTTCAGTTCTCTAACCTAATAAAAATGTACCGGATTAGCCCAATTCACGACTTTGCCGGCCTCTATTTGGTGGCATGTATTGCTTTTAATTCGATAAAAACTTGGCCAGTGTTGATATTTTGCAACCTGTTCAGTGGCCGAAATTTTTAGACAGAAAAATGCCACGTCATTAAAAATGGTGTGAGGACTGAGGACCCTCTTACGGTCATACCCGTACAAATAGTCATATGTTCCAACAAAAAATCAAATACAAACACGGAAATCCAAATACTAAGGTACAATCACTGAACATGAAAATCAATCAACGGCAAGAAAACCCTAAACATAGCACCACAACAAATAAAATAAAAGATGTCACCAAAGTAACTCCTCCTAAACATGATTAGAACTCGAGAGTTTGATTATTTTACCTCACATTGGCCGTTTGCAGATTAGAAAACTTCATATATCTTTCTTTCTCCTTTTAGGAAGCCGCGTGCCAGAGAAGGCGGTCCCTTTCACGTGCCAGGAGTTGCTTCGATATTTGCACCTTATCGCGAAATGAGGGTTAAGGGAACTTCGACAGGGTATCCAACAATTGATATGGATCCCTTGGGGCAATGCACGTATCTTCTCTAGATGTTTCCCCCTCTAAATTTGTTTCTGGCATATTACATTAGAATTGCTAGAATATTGATTAGAAATAAAATATCATCTAATTTATAAGAAAATGTGAAGCTCAATCAATTGATTTGTTCTAAAGTCTTATAAGAAAGTAACTCATATTTATCTTAATACGGAGGCCCATGAACCTACACACTTAGGCCTAAGCTCACAACAAATTGGGCAATGTCTTGCAAATTTCTACTTGATATCGGAGGGCCTAATGGAGGAGGCCTAAGTTAAAGGCAGAAGCCACTTAACCCAAAAGAGTCCGCTAAGCCGAAATAAAGTCAAGGGGAGATCTAGGTTTAAAAAACAAATTACGAACTCAAGTTTCAACAAGGTTTGGCCTGTTGACTTGAGATTAAGTTAAGTGTTAGGAATTAAAGGAAATCAAACTGGAGAAATGCCCACCCACATTGGTTGAAGACATAAAAAGTAGACCAGACCCAATAATAAATGTGCTCGGCCGATGGGTGCGAGTGCGTATATGGATCAATTTATAATTTTTTTTGTTAATTAAAATTGCATTAATAAAAGGCCATAAAGCCCATCAGAGTAGTTACAGCAGCTATTACAAAGAGTCCCAATACAGAGTTTTCTTCATGTCAGTTTCTTGTCTTCAAGGTGGATCCCAAGCAAAATCTGCACAGAGGAGAGGTAGGCGAAACCATTCTACTAAAGTCTGCACTGGAGAGATTTTGTTGTGTGCTTTCAGCCAATGCCAAGAGTTCAACTTAATCCAATCAATAGTAGTTATTTGGTCTGTCTCCATATCCCATCTAATTGCATTCCTTTCACGCCATATCCCATTCACAACCGCCTGCCAAAGACTTTTCCACAAATCTTCTCCCAATTTCCCCTGACTAGACCCATGTGAATTTGAAAGTGCTTTGTTACATCTGAATGACCCACATAATTCATATCAAACCATTGATAAACAGCTCCCCATATTTCCCACGCATAAGAACAAGTAATAAACATATGAGAAGATGTTTCCTCAAATGCTCCGCATTGAACACACTGTCGAATGGCTGGTTCAAACGATTAGTATAGGCTAACCACTCAACTATTGAAGAAAACCTATCAATAGCCTACGGGTAAAGCACAGGGCTTTGAGCTCGTCTTTCATTTTTTAATAATATGAAATCCTCTTCTTATAAGGTTTTCCATAGTTGGAACTCTATTTTGGAGCAATCTCCATGCAAACATTTGAAATTTTCTAGGCGAGATTTTGCACCATATGGAGTCCAAACATCTGATGCTTTCAGCTGATTTATCATAAGTGTTGTGAATAATAGCGTAAGCTGAAGACACAGTAAAGACGCCATTGGAATCCCCTAACCATTTCCAATAGTCTAATTCTTGCCTCTGTGAGTAAGCAGAATTTAGGTGAAGAAGTAGATCCTTTAGATTACTCTGTTCTCTTTCCTTCAAAGGTCTGCTGAAAGTTAGATACCACTTTACCTCCCCTGCTTCACAAGTTTTTAAATCTTTTATCAGATGTTTTTTTTATTGCTGACCTTGTAGAGCCGGCTGTATTTCAGATCTAGGCATTCATCATTTGACCATTGGTACCGCCAGAATAAACTCTTGTCTTCCTGTCTGGTAGTGAGATTCACATTGCTATTGAACCATTTTTCCTTTGTAATCTTCCAGATATCAGCCCAAGTGTGAGATATTCTCTGTGGCATTGTGATTAAAGTCCAGTCGCTCAGGTGATCCAGGAAGCCATAGTATTTAGATCCGATTATTTGACTCCATTGGCTCTCCAGATCCGCTCTAAGTTTCCACAGCCATTTAGCCAATAATGCCTTGTTCATCCACAGAGGCTCCCGGACTGCTAGACCCCCTTCTTTTTT